>APFE030850971.1:0-17766 GCA_000404065.3 Pinus taeda | reverse complement strand
ACATTTACAGAGACGACATAAATATAATAACCACAACCAGAGCTTAACAATACTTGCAGGAATCCGCGCATACAAGGAAGGGAAAATAAAATTACTCACCAAAGTCAAGCCACAGAACCAGACCGAGTAGCCTTCACAACCAAGAGTCGTTGCCATTAAACTTGCAAGCAGGTTGAACAGAGAAGGATTCGAGTTTTTTGATAGCACCAGGAGCCGAACATACCAACAGCACAAAGCGCACAGCATTCTACGACAGAGACCAACAAACCCTCGGCTGAAGCAGAACAGCTCAGAGCGAAAAAAATAGAGAATAATCAAGAAAGTCCCATAAAGAGTAAGGGTTAAGGCGCGTAAGGTGGATGGGAGCAATTCAAGGCAGAGTACAGGGTGTTTACTCCCTGCATTTACTCTCCAACTACCAACTTCACGAAATCCCGTGCACATAAGATTTTTGTTCGCCACGTAAACCTTCCCATCCACGTATAAAGTGCAAAGTGTGTGCCAAGTTGGCTGGGTTACACCACATAGGATGAGAAGTTTGTAAAAGCTCTAGTAGATGATCGCGCAATACTCCTTGAAATTATGAAGGCCGCCAACTACCTAGTGGTCACAAACCTTTTTGACATGATGTGTCAAACTATTGTTGATAGGTTGAAAGGGAAAACCGTTGAACAGATACGTGAGAATTTCAACATTCTGGGTGAAAATTAATCATCAAATCACTCTGCAATTGAAGAGTACATCCCTTTCTACAATTATGTTCATTTGACCACGAATTTGAGAACATGTCATGAGGGTTAGAGCACACATTTCCTTATGCATCCTATGTTTTTTTTTATGGGTTATTTTGGCACTTTGACCTTTTCATGTATCATTTTTTGCAATTTAAAGTCAGTATGATGGTAACTTCTATCACACACTTTCTCATCTTTCAATCTGTTATTTTGGATTCGTAAATGAAAAAAGTATTGTTAAGTTTTACATAGGCGATGAATTGTGAGAGTGATAAGTACTGTAACATTTTTAGTACCTTGATAGAAACTTGCTACACAATATACTCTTTTCACTTTGAATGTGGAGACCAATTCTTGTTGTAATTACTTTCCATGTAGCTACTTGTTCCTGTTATTATTTATTTGGAAGCATGAATGGTTGTTGTTTTAGTTTAATTTTAATACAATAAAAGAGAAACATACTGTTTAATGTTTGTGTGTGGATAGGTATAGAAGAGATATTGTAATGTAATGTGATGTTATTGTTAAATTAGGTTATTCAAATATTTTGATTTAATTATTTAATCAACATAAATCTATGTTAATTATAGATCTAATATAAACTCAGATGTATCAAGTTTTATTCTAGGATAAACTTATTTTAAAGGGAAAAGATAATGTGTAATTTTGTATTGTTTAAATTATGTTTTTGATATAATAGCATATTAAATTGGCTCAATAAAAAATAAAATAGAATTAATAATTGAAATCAAATTGAGGTAAAATAGCCAATTTTATTATTGGTGGTTTTTGGCCTCCCAGTTTTGACAGCACATTTTTTGCTAATAATATCACTCTATAATATAACTTATTTGAAGACATTAAAACTCAAAGATTTAGTGTTGCAATTATATAAAAATTGTGGCAAGTTGTTGAGCTATTGATAATGTGAAACTACTTTGAAGTGATGTTTGGTCAATAATTTTCTTTTCCAAGATTCGGAGACGATTAGAATTCCATCATGATTTCCTTCCTAGATTTGAGATTGTCAACATTGGGTTGTTTGTTAGTTCAAAATAAACCCTAATTTTTTTTAAGATGAATATTTTTGTTTGTAGCTAATTTTTTTAAAAACATTTTTAGTTTTTCCTAGATTTTGAGGTGAAAACATATTGTGCAAAGATTTTACTTGTTTTCCTTAATTAAGAATTATAGTTGTGGAATAATGTATACAATCCATTTTAAGGATTTTATTTTAGTTAATATAGCTATTTTGTTTTAGATGAACTTAAATGTCTAGTTTTTAGTCAAATTTAATTTTATAAGAGTTTTAAAAATTGTTGATCTGAAATCCCCCGTAGATGACCTCATAAAAATAATGAAGGTATTACAGACTCAAGTGTTGGGTTGTGCCTATGGTATTTTATGCAACGGATCGATAAGATTGTGAAATACATAGATACTGAAACAGTAAGAGAACATTGTAAGCAAACACACAAAGACAACAAATTTAATAAGAAGTTCACCCAATCCTCCTGGGCTACATCTCCTTGTCTGGCCTTCAGTGGTGGCCTTTCTATTGTGTCCTAAAGTAGAGCTTTTAAAATAAGGAACTCAGTTTGAGTCTCACTTAACAGATGATGATCAGTTCGATTGTACTTGGATTCCCCAAGTCTCTAAAGTACATAGACTCCCCTTACTAAATATCGAACTCAACTAGTCTGAGTTGTATGAGTCCAATTTGGTACTCAATACCTGACAGGTATACACAAACGAGGTGCTTGAACCTCTCAAGCCTTCTCTGGAGTTCACAGACTCCTAGAATTTCTCTGTGTCTGCCTACTCGATGCTACCTCTACTCTGCAGGTCAGCTCAGCTTCTCTATTCTCTGCAATTCACTTCTTTCTTGCCTCTCGACTTTCTCCTTCTCTTTCCATGCCTGCCTTCACTCTTTGTCTATTCATGGCTTAAAGCCAATCTTCTCCCCAATTGTTTGTTTCCGCTTCCCGACTCTCTGGATCTACTGCCTCTGCTAGCTCGAATTCCCCTGCTTTGTGTCATCATCACTGTATAACCCTTCATAGTGAGGTGGCCAATTGTTTCCTCACAAAATTAGTGTCAGTTCTCTTTGAACAATCGTGATTTCTATTGCTGCAAGATTGCCTATGAAACTCACACCTCTACCAGCTTAGCAGTCATGCCGGACCTCAAATATTATATGACTCAGCCTATTCCCCCGTCGAATCTAGTCATCCATTGGATCAATTCTTTGTCATTGATCTAGAGCCTCTAGTTCCTACGGACCCCATCCATATCGAGTGAGTAAGTAGCATGATCTTTTCTCGCACGATGTGACTAGTTTTCTCTCTCATCTACTAGATGCGTGTCACCCAGTGTATGCCATCAGGCGGGACTCATAGATTTTCGTATGGTTTTATGCTTTTCTTCGTGACCGAGTGCTTAGGGGGGCTTTCCTTCATTGAGGGGGATGCCCTACGATATGCGCTTCAATGCTAATTGCGTATCAGAAACTGCTTCTATTGTTGGATTTGATCTCCCGTTTTTCAATTTTTGCCAATGCGCAGTCACCATGGGCCAACGGTCTGCGCACTTTGACCGAGAGTCCTCGTTGTTCCATGCTAACCATAAACTGCTATTGTTTAGAGGTTATTTATAATAAGCTCAATATCCATAAGATATTGAAGCTTGAAATAATTTGAAACAATCATAAAAACTTAGAGAATGTTTAAGGATCCAATTCAGATCACGGCCTTCCCACTAAAAAAGCTTTTGGACAACCAAAATTTGGTATTCAAACATTGACTAAGTGAGGGTATAGTTGTCTCACTTGTCCAATCTCTATCCTCTTTGCATTGTCTAGCTTTGAACCCTTAAGTCCAATCCTGAGGTACTGAACATCTCCCCTGCGCATCGTCCTCATCTTCCTATCCAGAACTATATCTTCCTACAAGTGATTGAGATATTCAGGTAACATATCATCAATAGGAGGCAATTGACTTTGATTTTCGCGATATTTAATTAATGAAGGTTCAAATAGTATCAAGCTATCTGCATTAATGACTGAGTAGATGTGTATGTAAGCTGGTAAATCAAGGCAGAAAACATTCTCAGCAATTTTCTCAAGTATACTGAAAGGTCCATACCTTATTGGCTTTAACTTTTTACCTTCACCTTACATTCTGTCTTTGCTAATATACAGCTAGACTTGATCACAAACTTCGAAACTATGCTCCATTCGATTCTTGTCATGCCTCGCCTTGTACTTGGCTTGGCTCCTTTCTAGTTGTTCCTATACTGCCTAGTGAATTCAATGAACTTGGTTGCCTTGTCCAAAAACAAAATCCAAGGGAGATCTTGGTGTGAAACCAAAACAGGTCTCAAATGTTCATTGCAAAGTTTGGGATGCTTGCTGCAATAGCCTCTGAGAATTTGGATCACTATCCTATTGACCACTTTTGTCTGGCCATCTATCTGTGGATGAAAGGCTGTGCTTTTGTTCAGTTTGGTGTCCATCTGTTCCCACAGAATCGACCAAAACTTCCTAATAAACCAGGTGTCTTGATCAAATGATGGATACAGTGATTAATAAAAATCACCAAGAGAGGATCTTGCTATATCGAGTTGTCAAAGTAGGGCAACTCCTTCATGAGGGAAAGTGGTTTAGTGCGGACCACATTCAACACAAATTTCGTCACCTCATCGAGGATCTGCACACAATGGGGACCATTGCTTCGTAAGGGGGGAGGACTAATTGAGGTGGATATTGGTGGCCACCCAACTATTCCACCTAGACCTCAAATTGGTCTCATATGTTTCTTTGTTTATTCCAACATTTACTATTTTTAGTAGTTTTTCAGGTCCTAAAGTTCCCGGGAAGTTTGATCCTCTATATGATATTTTTTAGGTCCACCACAACTTGCCACAAATGTTGTAGTACTTGGAGAGACCTTTCCAACAAGGTATGAACATGCTGAACAAATATAATGTGACCATGTTACAACCCCGGGAAGTTGGTTTCCCAACTAACACCAACATGGCCCAACAATTCTTGGCATTACATCTCGTGGTGTTAGGGTTTTGGTTTTTTAGGGTTTTACATTGTTGTTTAATAATAAGTAGGCCCTCGAGACTCATTTTAACACATTTTAGACACATGTAGCCACCATATCTCTTGTGAGAGATAAGCTACCATCATCTGAGCTAGTTTGTTTCCATTATTTTTGTAAACATATTTCAGTATTATGATATTCCATTGCTATTTTTGCCGCATCTCTATATTTATGCCTATATCTGTAATTTGTTGCATTGTTATTTAGTTTCGGATCATAACCTCACACTATCTACTCTCTCACCTCCTCTCTCTCTTCCTTCCTCTCTCTCCCTTAATCTCTCTCTCTCTTTCTCTCTCTATCGTGGCCATCCAAATTTTTTACTATATCCCTCCCTCTCTCTTTCTCTCTCCTTCTCTCCCTCATTCTCTCCATGTCCCTTTCTTTGCCTCTTTATCACACCCCCAAACATACAAAATTTCTCTCCATCTCTCCCTTATCACTCCCTCTCTCTCCTCTTATCACTCCTTGAATCTTTCTTCCTTCATCCCTCTCTCCCCCTCCAACTCCGTCTCTTTATCCCTCCCTCTATCCTCCTCTATCATATACCTCTTCTCTTCCTCATTCTCTCCTACCTCCCTCTCTCTCCCACCATCTCTCTCTCTCTCTCTCTCTCTCCTTGTGCCCTCCAATCCTCTCTCTTCCCCCATCACTCTATGTGTGTGTCTCTCTCTATCTCTAACTATGTTACTCTATCCCTCCCTCTCTCCTTCTCTACTCCCTTATCTCCATATATCGTTCTTTGTCTCTTTATCTCATGCCTAAATATACACTCTCTCTCCATCTCTCCCTTGACACTCCCTCTATCTCTCCACTTCTCACTCTCTATGTATTTCTTCTTGACTCCCTCTCTCCCCTTACAACTCCATATCTCTATCCCTCCATCTATACTCCTCTCTCTCAAGTCCTCTTGCTCCCTTTCTCTCCTCCATCCCTCTCTCATCCCCCATCTCTCTCTCTCTCTCTACCCTCCAATCCTCTCATGGTCTCTCTCCTTCTGTCCTTCTCTCACTCCCCCCTCCATCTTTGTGACTCCCTCTCCCTCTCCCTCTCTTACCATTCTCTATCTCTTTTACTCCTCTCCCTTTCTCTCTCTTCATTTCTCCTCTCCCCTCTCCTTTAGTTTATCTCCATCTCTCCCTTATCACTTCCCCTATATCTCCACCTCTATCATTCTGTCATTTTTCTTCCCTCCCATCTAGGGTTAATATATATTATATAACAAATTTAATATTTGTATTATTCCAAATTTATTAAATTTAATTAATATTAAAATTATAACAGTATTATTGATATTAAATTTAATAATAATATAAATAATCATCTTTTAATATCGATAATAGGGTTAATAATGTGTTTTTACATGGTATTAATAATAATTTTGCCCATGTTATTTGGACCATAGGCTTCACCTAAATAAAACCTCTTTCTTGAGCGTTCAAGTGTAAAGAGATTTACGGAGCAAATATAAAAGATGTTTTATTTATTTACAATACTTCAAGTTTATTTATATTTACATTTATTTATCATATCTCTTTTATTTTCCATGGCATTTGGTCAATAGGTTTGGTATATAATTGGATGTTGTTTTTCTAATCCTATTTGATATATTTTTATTTATTTACCATACCCATTTATACTTCTTTTATATTTATTTATTTACCATATCCCTTTTATAAATATGTTAGTTGGCCCATGGTATTAATAATAATTTGTCCCATGGTATTTGGACCATAGGCTCCACCTATAAAACATTTTTTTAGTTTTCTTAAATATAAACAGGTTTATGGAATAAATATAAAAATAGGTTTTATTTATTTACAATACATCTAGTTTATTTATATTTTCATTTATTTATCATACATTTTTTGAGTGTTAGGAAACCTCTTTATATTTTAAATTTATATTGTATTTATACATAATAATAACTATATTGATTTCTACATAACTACTACATTAGATTAAAAATGTTGAATATTAAACCTGACATGTTAAATGTTTACCCTAGAGATTTACCACCATACTAAGGTGTAGAGTGCTTCTTTCCCAACAACGTGAGAGAAAATAATTATAACAACAATAACACATTAAATAGATTTCACCTCGAAAACATGAACTCAAAAAAATAGCCAATAGATTTTATATTATTGTCAATAATGACAATGGGAAAGGAAATAATTATAACAATAACATGTCAGATAGATTTGAAGTCTAAATCACTATGACTTAAAACAAACCATGCTTTAACCTAAAGCAACCCATGGAAAACCCAAAGTGAGAAAAACTATTTCTTATTATTATTATCATCATCATCTCACTTAAATGCAAGCATGCACCATGTAGCACAATTGACTTGTAATTCATACCACTAACTACGAAAATTATATGATGAATCTAGAGTGTTCAAGGTACACTATAATGGGGAATCCCCAAGCCTTTTAAAACTTTTAAAAGACTTTATCACATATAATCTATAAAAGTTAATACCATGAACAGCCAAAACTATATCACTAAAATCACCACCTTAACGTAACAAGTTAATTTGACTCTTCCACCTAGTCCAATTTGCTATAACCTTATCCAATGACTAAAATAAATCCCAATCAAAGAAAACATGCACCTTTTTAATCATACTCCTAACAAATTTGACCCACCGTGAGAACTATGGGAACAAACCACCTCAACAAGCAAAAAGTATCTGTAATGACCTTTTAATGATCATGGTAACCCAAGGCCCTAAATGGCCCCATTTGATTACATAGCACCTACATGTGTCGGCCACAAGTATGGAAGAGTACCAGCCGTGATCATTCTTTTTTCCATTCATATGAACTCCTCTCTCTATATAAATATTGTAATAAAATTACGCTAATACCATTGCCAGCGTCAGAGGCATCTCAGAGAAATCCTATATTTTTCACTTCATCGTGTCTATCTCTCCACTTGCTCAGATCATGGATGAATCAGCCATCCCTATGGCCAAGGAAGTATCCAATCATAATAACAATGATATTGTGAAATTGCAGAGCTGCGATGGCGAAATATTTGAGGTGGAAACAGAGGTGGCATCGACTTCAGACATCATACGGAGAATGATGGAGGACTTGGGCACCCACATTACCATTCCTCTGCCTCTAGTTTCTGCGAAGATTCTGCGTCTGGTTATTCAATATTGCAGATACCATGTTCTTGTTGAACCCACTGTATCACTAGATGCCGTCAAAACTTGGGATGAGGAGTTCGTCAGAGCTCTGATAGATGATCGCGCAACACTCTTTGAAGTTACGAAGGCTGCCAACTACCTGGTGGTCACAAACCTTCTGGATACGATGTGTCAAACTATTGCTGATATGTTGAAAGGGAAAACCGCGGAACAGATACGTGAGCTTTTCAACATTCGGTATGAAAATTAATCGTCATATCACTCTGCAATGGCAGAGTACCTCCCTTTCTGCAATTCGGTTAGTTTGACCATGAATTTGAGAGCATGTCATTAGGTTTAGATTACACATTTACTTACGCATTTTTTTTCTAATTTTTTTGCCGGGGGCATTTTGGCAATTTGACTTTTTCCAATAATTTTTTTTTTTGGGCATTTTTGCTATTTGACTTTTTCCAGTAAGAGTTTTTGCACTTTAAAGGTAACTTTGGTTATACACTTGCTATTCTTTCAATCTGTTATTTTGGGTTTATAAATGAATAAAAATTGTTTAAGTTTTACAGAGGTCATGAATTCTGAGAGTGATAAGTAGTGTAACATTGTCAGTACAATATAAAAACATGTTACACAATATATTCTTTCCACTTTGAATGTGGTGTCTAGCTCTTGTTGTAATTATTTTTCTTCTAGCTATTTTTTCTTGTTATTATTTATTGGAAGTATGAATGGTTATTGTGTTAGTTTATTTTTAATACAATAAAAGAAAAAGATATTATTTAATATTTACCTGTTTGCATTTTTAATACAATGGAAGAGAAAGCTACTATTTAATGTTTGTATGTTGATAGGTATAGAAGAGATATTGTAATGTAATGTGATGTTATTGTTAAATTAGGTTATTCAAATATTTTGACTTAACTATTTAATCAGCATAAATCTATGTTAATTATAGATTTAATATAAACTAAGAGGTATCAAGTTTTATTCTAGGATAAATCTATTTTGAAGGGAAAAGATACTGTGTAATTTTTTATTGTTTAAATTATGTATTTGAATGATATACTAGCATATTAATTTGGCACAATAATAAATAAAATAAAATTAATATTTGAAATAAAATTGAGGTAAAATAGCCAATTTTATTATTGGTGGTTTTTGGCCTCCCAGTTTTGACAACACATTTTTTGCTAATAATATTACTCTATAATATTGCTTATTTAAAGACATAAAAATTCAAAGATTTAGTGTTGCAATTATATACAAATTGTGGCAAGTTGTTGAGTTATTGATAATGTGAAGCTACATTGAATTGAGGTTTGGTCAATTTTAGTTTCCTTTTCCAAGGTTAGGAGAGGAATACAATTCCATCATGATTTCGTTCCTACATTTGAGATTGTGAACATTGGGTTGTTTGTTAGCTGAAAGGAAACCCTAAAAGGTTTAAAAAATGAATATACTTATTTGTAACTAATTTAAAAAAGAAAAAATTAGTTTCTCCTAGATTTTGAGGTGAAAACATATTGTGCGAAGGTTTTACCTATTTCCCTTAATGAAAATTTCAAGGATTTTATGATAGTTAATATAGCCATTTTGTTTAAGATGAATTTAAATGTTTAGTTTTTAGTGAAATTTAATCTTATAATAGTTTCCAAAATTGTCAATTTTTGTAATCTAAGTTGTATTTTTAACTGTAAAGATAAATGTAATATTTATAAAAAATAAGTGCACATGAATGAGTAGATACATATATTCTTTGAGTTTTCCAATTGAAAGACAATATTATACTATGGAACTCTATTTTTTATCACACAATTTCTCATCTTCAAATATATTATTTTTGGTTCATAAATGAAAAAATAATGTTAATTTTAATAGGCCATTAAATGTGAGAGTGATAGGAATTGTAAGATTATTTTTACTTTCATAGAAACTTGTGAGACATTACACCCTTTGCACATTACACATTACTGACTCTTGTTGTAATTACTTTGCATCTAGTCAATTGTCCATGTTATTATTTATTTGGAAGTATGAATAGTATCATTCATGGATTTAGCATGAGCTTAGAGAAATTAAGTTTTATTATAGTGCAAGTTTATTTTAGAGCCCAAAAAAAATGTGTAAATTTTTTATTGTTTAAATTATATTTTTGAATGGTATGTAGATTATATACATATGCATTGTTTTGTTTTGAGAATACATATTTTGCTAATAGTATTATTCTATCATATACCTTATTGAAAGACATAAAATTCCTTATTTAGTATTGATATTTTGAAGCTACTTTGAAGTGATCTTTGGTTGCTTTTTCAGAATATTATACCAAAGATAAGAAAACCACTTTTACTAATTTCAATTATAAAAGATCTTACATTCATTTATGAATTTGATTAGAATTCCATCATGATCCCCTTCCTAGATTTGAGATTTTGAAATGTGGGTTCTTTGTAAGTTGAAAGAAAACCCTAGCTAATAGATCTGAAATTTTAAATATTGGGCTGTTTGTTAGTTGAAACTAAACCCTATACTTTCACGATGAGGTTTCATAGCAATTGTGAAGAATAAAATAAAAATCTTTACCATGAAAAAACAAAGACTCTAATTTCAAGTTGAAAATAACATTTCAACTTTCAAAAAAATAAAAAGAATAACTCTATAAAATAAGATAAAGCTACAAATGACCCATGATATTGAGAACCCATGTTATTCATATGGAATATTGTTTTTTTAAAGGGGGGATTTAAACCAACTTAGACTCATGTTATGTGGTAACCTACCAAGCTCTTAGAGGGATCAAATCTCTTTCCACTGTAAAAGATATTTGTATATCAAAAGGTATGATCCCTCTCTTTACTTGGTAGATCCAAAGTTAATAGGATGATTTTACAAATTTTAGTTGGGTTGAGAGGCGCTCTCAACCTAGTATAGAAAAAATGATGTAATGTCCTCTCTTGTAAGTATTATAATTAGTCAAATTACATAAAAACAACATAAAATAAAATAAAGTAAGTGAACAAATAATTAAACATTATGAAACTCTATTTTCACAACACATGATTTTTGGCTCAACACCATGAATGGTTGTTGTTCTTACTTTGGCTCAGCATCTATAATAGTCTGTGTGTACTATCTCTTGCATACAAGACCATTTTGTTTTACAACTCCCAACCCTTCTTAGCTATATGCACATTATATTAGATTGCAATGCTCTAATCTAAGAGGTTTATTTTCAACATACCTATAGAGAGAAGAATGTTGAATTTGATTCCCTCTCCAAGCCTTCTCTCTCACTTTCCCCTAGCTACATGTTTTTGGAAAAGATAATTGAAGAGTCCATTAGTAATGAGGACCCTTTCACTTTAGTCTTGTTACACTCTGTTTCTTCCTTGTGGCCCCTTATAAGGGATGGTTTCACATTTTCTACCTTATGATTATCTTTCTATATTTCAAGGTGTTGCCAAAAACAAACTTATTAAAATTTTTATACTAATGGAAATTAAATTAACCAACCTAGATTACTCTTAATTATGTATCTAGGAACACCTAAAAAGATCAAAACTCTAGTTTCCAGAAAGACTTATTTGATTATTCAATATTGCAGATACCATGTTCTTGATTGCCTCACTATATCACTTGATACCATCAAAACGTGGGATGTGGAGTTCATGAGAGCTCGTATAGATGATCGTGCCACACTCGTCGAAGCTGCAAAGGCTGCCAACTACGTGGTGGCTACAAACTATTGCTGATATGTTGAAAGAGAAAACCCCTGAACATATAAGTGAGCTTTTCAATATTCGGTATAAAAGTTAATCGTTAAATCACTCTGCAATTGGCATGGTACTTACCTTTCTGCAACTCGGTTCGTTTCA
Source organism: Pinus taeda (assembly GCA_000404065.3). Classification (NCBI taxonomy): domain Eukaryota; kingdom Viridiplantae; phylum Streptophyta; class Pinopsida; order Pinales; family Pinaceae; genus Pinus; species Pinus taeda. Next base: position 5,891 of record APFE030850971.1, on the reverse strand, counting down.
ACATGAATTTGAGAGCACGTCATTAGGTTTAGAGTACACATTTCTTTATCATTTTGTTTTTTCTTTTTATTCCCAGTTTTTTCCAATTTAAAGTCAGTGTTATATTATGGGAGGAGAATTGTCATCACATAATTGTTCCTCTTTCAATCTGTTATTTTCGGTTCATAATGAAAAAAAATTGTTAATTTTACATAGGCTATGGAATGTGAGGGTGATAAGTACGATAACACTGTTAGTACCTTGATAGGAACTTGTTACACAATACACTCTTTGCACTTTGAATGCTGTGTACAATTGTAATTAAAGAAAATTTTAGGCATAGAAACATGTCACAAGTTTAGAACCCTGGGGAATTTCACTATTATGTAATATGAAAACTATAAAATTAGCCCACCTGTTAATATTAGCCTCCAAATTATTTTATGGTTGTAATTACTTTGTATCTTCTCAATTGTTCCTATTACTATTTATTTGGAGGTATGAATGGTTGCTGTTCTAGTTTATTTTTAACACAATAAAAGAGAGATAATATTTAATGTTTATGTGTGGATAGGTATAGAAGAGATATTTTAATGTAATGTGATGTTATTGTTAAGTTAAGTAATTCAAATGTTTTGATTTAATTATTTAATCCTCATAAATCTATGTTAATCATGGATATAATGTGAGCTGAGAGGTATCAAGTTCTATTATAGGGTAAACTTATTTTAAAGGGAAAAAATAATGAGTAATTTTTTATTGTTTAAATTATGTTTTTGAATGTTGTGGAGATCACATACATGTGCATGGAATCATTTTATGCTAGTATATTAAATTGGTTAAATAAAAAATAAAATAAAATAAATAATTGAAATAAAATTGAGGTAAAATAGCCAATTTATTATTGATAGTTTTTGGCCTCATAGTTTTGACAACAATTTTTTTTATAATAGTATTACTCTATAATATAGCTATTTTAAAGACATAAAATTCCAATTAATTTATTTTTTTTTCAAAGATTTAGTGTTTCAATTATATAAAATTTGTGGCAAGTTGTTGAGCAGTTGATAATGTGAAAGTACTTTGAATTGTTGTTTGTTCAATAATTTCTTTCTCCAATATTTGGAGATGACTAAATCTTCTCCTACCCCAATGCTATTTTTATGTTCAAGTATATCATTTTTTTCTTAGACTAAAAGTAAGAAAACTACTTTTATTGATTTTAATTAAAAATAATCTTAGATTCATTTATAAATTTGATTAGAATTCCATCATGATTTCCTTCCTATATTTGAGATTGTGAACCATGGTTTGTTCCTTAGTGGAAAAGAAGCTGTAGACAATAGATCCAAAATTTTAAATATTAGTTTGTTTCTTATTGAAACTAAGACCTAGACCTTCAAAATGTGGTTTAGGGCATCCGAATTTGTGAGGAAGATAATAAAAATTAGTAAATTTTAAATAAATGGAGATATTTTCCATGTTCTTATATATGATTAATACGATTAGCTAAAAATTAAAAAAAATGAATATATGCATTTGTAACTATTTTTTTTCAAACCTTTTTAGTTTCTACTAGATTTTGAATTGAAAACATACTATGGAGAGGTTATACTTATTTTCCTTAATTAAGAAGTAGAGTTGTGTGATTATCTATTAAATGTATTTTAAGGATTTTATTTTAGTTAATATAGCCATTTTGTTTAAGATGAATTTAAATGTTTTGTTTTTAGTCATATTTAAATTTATAATAGTTTGTAAAATTGCCAATTTTTGTAATTTAAGTTGTATTATTATTATTTTTTTTTTTTTCCTGAATAAGTGCTAATTCTATTAAAATAAAGGAAAAAAATATTTACAATGAGTTCGCAGCCTCAGAGGGAAAATTTCCCAGCCCTCAACAAAAAAACCAGTAGACAGAGAGGAACAACTGAACCTGTGTGAGCAGAGCATTCTCAAGTCAACATAGAAAAAGGAGTTGTTACAAAAAGAACTCCTTGCTGCCCAGAAACGCCAAGCACAGGAAGCCATCCTCGAAAATTCTTCGTCCAGCCACTAAGGTAGGTAATTACAGTGAGAGGCATTCCAAAAAGACTTATAAGGGCTGAGGAGGACCCCCGCAATACAGTGAGCAGAACAGGTGAAGAGAAAAACCAACATACGAGACAGAGAGAATAACCAAAAGCGAGGTACATGGCATCCACCAAGTGAGAGGAGGAGGTTACTCGCCCGAAGTCTGAGGGTCGGAGCCCTTTGCTGCTTGAGTTTCCGGAGTTGCAACCCAAGAAGCCTCGTCGTCACCTTCAGCGCCACCCTCAGACTGATTGACCAGGTGAAGAATGCCGAAATCATGCTGAACAGGGCCACAAGCGATGACTTCGTCTTCTTCAGCTGCCGGCATGCGGTTGCGGTTGACCTCTCCATCAATAGGGGAGTCTTCCTGCATATGCATTGCTGTAAATTTCGGGTCATCCCCAACACCCTGAGACAGGCTTTCCTCAGGAGAAGGAGTGGAGGAGCAGCTAATGGGATCAACAGGCAATTCCAACTCTTCCGAGACCATTATAGTGGTGGTGAAGGTGATGATGGGTTGGTTGAGACGGCTACGAAAAGTAAAACGGGAATTCTGGAAGGATGAATTAGGGGCATGCCTGGTGGGGTTGGGAGGAGGTGAAGATGGAGAGGCAGATGAAATGGGGATGATGAGCAGAGAGGGAGACTGCCGGGCGCGTCCTCTGGGAGCTGAGGAACTTCCCTTGCGCGGAACTCCTCGGCTTCGAGGCATTGCAGACCCTAAATTCCTGCTATGAATACTCCACGGAATAGCAATGGGGGACGAGGGAGAAACAGACACAATAGGCTCAGCCTCTGGCAGATAGAACTCGAGTTCGAGCTAACCAAATGACTGCTGCAAGGAATGACGGAGATTTGGCTGAGGAGGAGCCATTATATTGCCATTGGGCACCATGTTCGAACTCCGATGTGGCATAAAAGCTCATGCAGGCTTCAGAATGGAATGAATGTTGGACGAGACCTCCGCCCGAACACACAACAAACTACAATTATTCTCCACCATTGGAAATGGGGTTATTAAAAGCTCGCAGGTGGCCATCCAGGTGCCATTCAGGAGGCGTCGTGCCTAGCACGCGTGGAGGGCTATTTGCTCGTACCTGGAGATCACCCGCATCCAGGTATTTAAGTTGTATTTTTAATTGAAAAGATAAATTTAATATTTTTAAAATTAAAAACAAAATGAAAAATTTTAGGAATTTCCAGTTTAAATTTAGCAGCTTTTTTTCATGTGAGTTTTCTTTTACTACCTTTATTTTTCATGTGAGTTTTTTTTTTAATATTTTCTAGAGTAATTGAGTCGTTCAACTCAAATGCACTATTTTTTTATTATTTTATTGTTTCAAATGAATATCAATTAAGAATATATATTTTAGCCCATGGGGCTTTGGATTGACGGTGAATGAGTGTACTGCTAAGGCACTCCTTGAGATAGGTCACCGGTTCAAAGCCCCCGTGGGTGCTTAGGTAGTATTATATAGAAAAAAAAAGAATATATATATTATATAAAGAAACAAATCAATCATTTAAGCTTATTAAATTTTTTATACCAATGAAAATTAAATTAACCAACCTAGATCACTCTTAATTTGTATCTAGCAACGTCTAAAGGGATCAAATCTCCTTTTACTATAAAAGAGGTTTTCACCTCAAATGGTTTGCTTTGCTCATTAAATGGGGCATTAAGATGGATCTAAGTTGGTATTCAACTTGTAAGTGAAGGTAGGTTTTTCAACCAAACATAATTTGTTTGGGGAAAAATGTACAATAATTGTTTGCACCTCAAATGGTTTGCTTTGCTCATTAAATGGGGCATTAAGATATATCTAAGTTGGTAGTCAACTTGTAAGTGGAGGTAGGTTTTTTAACCAAACATAATTTGTTTGGGGAAACTGTACAATAATTGAGTTATTCCACTCACATGAATTGTATTTTATTATTTTATTGTTTCAAATGAATATCAACTAGCATTTGCACCAGACGTTGCAAAGGAAACGCAGTAAGGCAATAGAAAACATATAACACTATGTAAGGCAATAGATAACATATAACACTAATTAACCCTTCTTTGACAATTGTTGAAAAAAAAAGATCAACAAAAAACAAGGACCATCCTATATGCAATACATGCTTCTTAGCCTTACAAATCATGAGTCATATGTCATATAACACTAATTAGTGCTTCTAGCATATCACACTAATTAATGCTTCTTTGACAACTATTGAAAGAAAAAAAAAAGAGATCAAGAAAAGGAAAGGACCATGCTAGAATGAAAACAAATTAATGCTCCTTTGACAAGTGTTGATAGAGAAAAAAAAAGATCAAGAAAAGGAAAAGGACCATGCTATAATGAAAACAAATTAATGCTTCTTTGTCACCTATTGAAAGACAAAAAACAAAGATCAAGAAAAGGCAAGGACCATTCCATGATGAAAACGGAATAATGGTTCTTTGACAAGTGTTGAAAGAGAAAAAAAAAGATCAAGAAAAGGCAAAGACCATGCTATACTGAAATCGTACTGCAATACATGCTTCCTTAGCCTTGGAAAGCATGAGTCCTATGTTGAAAAATACTTTATCACCTCAAAAACATGAACTCAAAAAAATAGTTAATAGCATTATTAACACATTAAATAGATTTCACCTCGAAAACATCAAGTCAAAAAAATAGCTAATACATTTTATATTATTGTCAACAATGACATTGTGAGAGGAAATAATTATAACAATAACATGTGAAATAGATTTCAACTTGAAATCACTATGGCTTAAAAAAAACCATGCTTTAACATAAAGAAACTACAATCACATACAATCTATGGACTTTAATACCATGAGCAGCCAAAACTATATGACTAAAATCACCACCTTAAACTTAACAAGTTTGAATATTTCACCTAGTCAAATTCACTATAACCTTAACCAATAACTCAAAAAATCCCAATCAAGTGAACTATGCACCTTTTTAGTCATACTTCAAGGAGTCAAAATCATATGACAAAGTTGACCACACTCCAAACAATGGGAACAAACTACCTCAACAAGGAAAAAGTAGCTTCAATGACCTTTTAATGTCTTCAATGCTAATCTCATGGTAAACCAAGGCCCTAAACGGCCCCATTTGATTACATAAAACCCACATTTGTCGGCCACAAATATGAAAGAGTATCGGCCGTGATCATTCATTTTTCCATTCATATGAATTCTTCTCTCTATCTAAATATTGTAATAAATTTACGCTAATACCATTGCCATCGTCAGAGGCATCTCAGAGAAATCCTACATTTTTCACTTCATCGTGTCTATCTCTCCACTTGCTCAGATCATGGATGAATCAGCCATCCCTATGGCCAAGGAAGTATGCAATAATAATAACAATGATATTGTGAAATTGCAGAGCTGCGATGGCGAAATATTTGAGGTGGAAACAGAGGTGGCGTCGACTTCAGACATCATACGGAGATTCTGCTCTAGTTTCTTAGTTTCTGCCAAGATTCTGCGTCGCGTTATTCAATATTGCAGATACCATGTTCTGGATGCCCCCACTGTATCGCTTGATGCCGTCAAAACGTGGGATGAGGAGTTCGTGAAAGCTCTTGTAGAAGATCGCGCCATACTGTTTGAAGTTACAAAGGCTGCCCACTACCTGGTGGTCACAAATCTTTTGGACTTGATGTGTCAAACTATTGCCGATATGTTGAAAGGGAAAACCGTTGAACAGATGCGTGAGCTTTTCAACATTCGGAATGAAAATTAATCGTTAAATCACTCTGCAATTGCAGAGTACCTTGCTTTCTGCAATTCGGTTCGTTTGAACATGAATTTTAGAGCATGTCATTAG
>APFE030850963.1:0-19660 GCA_000404065.3 Pinus taeda | reverse complement strand
CCACCCCCAATTAAGCCTTAGGTGGTTTTGGCCAGAATTTAAAGCTAGCTTAGGAAGTCTATGATCATCTATGTTATTGAGTTTGTGCTTGTACAACAGAAACCTAATCACATCTAGGCTCTCAATAGGGGAAAGACCTACTTCTATAAGAATAATAGCATAGTGTTGGGTCCCTATAATACTAGTGATTACCCCATTACTATTGTAGTTGTATTCCTTATTAATATTTTTGTGCCCATGTTGTCCCCATATTGTTATTATTGTGCCCCATAGAATCCCTCTATTGTTATTTTTGTGGCTTTATATTCTTATTGTAGGTCGGCTGGGTTATATTGTGACTCCTTAGACTCCTATATATAGAAAGGATGTTTTGTCATTTGAATCTTCCAAGAATTGTTCATTTATGTAATGTAAAGGAGGTTTCCCCGTCGAAGAGGCTGAATTCTAAGGTGTTGATCTATTTTTTCTATCTTTTTCTTGAGCTAGTTTCATAACATTTGGTTTCGGAGCTTTGGATTCTAGGGCTTCGCTGCTCCAAATAGGTCATCATGAAATTTTAGTGATAACTTTGTTTTCTGTGATGTTTCAGAAGATAAAAAAAAAAAAGTAATTTGAGAAGAGATCACGCTGAATCTCGGATCTGAATTTTAGAGCTTTTCGTGCTATATTTGTGGAGATATGATCTGAGGAATTTGGTCTTTTTGCAGACTCTTGAATTACACTCCAAATAGGTGACCTAGGGAAAATCATAATAACTTTCTCTCTGAGCATCGGATTGAAATTTTGTAAGAAGGTACAAAAAGAGGACGGACTATAGTTTCTTGTATATATTTTTTAGAGACAAAGGTCGAAACAGTGACTCGTGGCACATCATACAAGTTCGCTCTACTGAACTAGTCTATAATCAGGTCACTGTGGGAGATTTCGCATAACTCTTCCTTGGAGAATCCAATTTGGATCACACTGGTGTCATTGGAGAAAGACCTACTTCTATAAGGAGAATAGGATAGTGTTGGGTCCCTATAATAATAGTGATTACCCCATTACTATTGTAGTTGTATTCCTTATTAATATTGTTGTGCATGTGGTGTCCCCATATTGTTATTATTGTGCCCCAGAGAATCCCTCTATTTTTATTTTTATGGCTTTATATTATTATTGTATGTCAGATGGGTTATATTGTGACTCCTTAGACTCCTATATACAGAAAGGAGGTTTTGTCACTTGAATCATCCAAGAATTGTTCATTTATGTAATGTAAAGGAGGTTTCCCCCTCGAAGAGGCTGAATTCTAAGGTGTTGATCTATATTTTCTATCTTTTCTTGAGCTGGTTTCATAACACAATCCTTGGTGGTTTTCTTTGGATTTAGTGTTTATTTTAACTCTTGTTTCAATCTTTATAGTTTAACTCAGTGCTGATTAGACACACGAAGACCTGTCATTGAGATCCCATTGCATTGTTTGTGTTGGAAATTGAGATTCCTTGATCATCACACCCTATGATATGGAGATAGTGCATTGAAGTGCACCCTATCCTTCCTTGTACCTATGTTGCAGTGCACCGCAACCTTCTTTGTGAGTGCGTTGCAGAGCACTGTTGTTGCTTAAGCACCTGCATTGATCCCTATTTCATGCCAAAATTTTCCTTTTGTTGGCTTGGTCTTTGTCTAACCGTCTTCCAGTTTCTCTTCCCTATGTACCTTGATGACTTAGTGTTTCTCATAAGCCTACATATGGTTTTGATTTCCTTTAATAATAATTTTTTTAGATTTTCCTTTATTCTTGTCATTAGGTCATTAATGAACTTATTTGTTTAGTCATTGAGTACTTGAAATAATTGGTGTTTTAGGCATCGTTCTGAAAAGATTGTTTTATCAGTGATTAGACATGCATCTTAGTTTTATCTCATTTTGAAAATTAAGAGGAAATTGAACAGAAAAATATCTTTTCGTTGGTATCTAGGGTTTTGTATGTAAATTTGGATTTGAATAGTTGCATTTTAGGTAATTTCACTTACTTATTGTTTGTTGCATATTATTTGTCTCTTCCCTCCTTTAGATAGATTTTCATTGAAAGTGAACATTTCCATTTCTTCATGCTACCTTGCAATTTAGGATATTCAAGTGAAATTGGCAATGATCCATGAAATTGTAAGCTAATCAAAGATAAACTTTAAAATATTTTGAATCAACCTAAGGAGCATTCGTCACATTAACGCAAATATTTAGAGGTCTAGGCTAGAGACTTGTTCCGATGTATTTAACTGTTGGAGATGTCGTTGTTTTCCAGCATTGTATCATGTAGGTGATATCCCATTCCACGTACATAAGTGTATTGGATTGTACTCCACGTACCTTTGGGTATATTGGATGACACTCCATGCATGAAAAGTATATGGGAATGGTCTCATCGAATAATTATGCATTAGAAAACACTACTATAGACTTCACTTCCACATATCATCGAGTCTATTTTGGAAGTCCACCACAGGTAACCAAGTCGGTCGCCTTGTATATTGTCATACAACAAACACAACATTCGAGGATATTTCCTGCAACTATGTTCAGTCCGTTTGCCAAGGTGTATATTGTAGTTCATGGTTTCTTGGTAAACCTTTATGCCTATTTTACCCTCTTTTTAATTTATTTTTGTGTTAATTATTAAAATTTATTAACCCAACATGGAAGAACACACCCCTCCTCTTTGTTGTTCGCGTAGAAAGCAAAATAAGCCTCCTCTTCCACCAGAGGCTATTGTTGGCCATCTTCAGAAGCATAAGAAGATGCAAGTTACCAAATTAGGAACTTCAGGAACAACTTCTAGGCCTCCTCCTGAATCTGATCTAGTAGAATCATCTTTCCCTTTCAGTATTGAGCTTCATATTACTTGATCATTTGTTGGTGAATTTAACATAGTTGAAACCGAAGCACCTGAGACATTGTTGTCTGAGGTCATTAAACCTAAATTTATTGAATCAGAGACTTTATTACCTGAGGTTATTCAATGATGTACCTCAGCCATCTTTACGTTTTACTTCAGGACTTCCCTTTTCTCTTCCTCTATCTCAGACACAACTAAAAGCTATATATCTTGGACCCAACAATGAACCTATTCCTCCTGGTATTGTGAGTATCAAAGAGATCCCATAGGAAGAATCTCGTCCTTCTACTCTTGTTCATTGGAGTGGACCCCATTTTTATCAATATCATCCTCTCCCTCCTCTTTAAACCCCGACAGAAACTCCTTTACCCGATTCTTCCCACTCACCCATTAGTTTCTCACGGAAGTCTTCTTTGTGACAGTTAACCATGACTGGATCTATTATGCTTACCTAGCCTATGTACACCACTATGGCTTAGACAACTAGTGTTACTTATTCAGCCATGTTTGTGACATCACCAAAGGCACATCTATATGGTGTCCCAACCATCCAACCTAGTTATCGGTCACTATATGGTACCTTCTCTAGTGTGGCATCCAATTCATGGAAGTATCCCTTGTTACCTATTTATGGAATTCCATCTGGCACTTCATTAATGATCACTACGGAGCGTGCTCCTTCTCCTCCACCTACACCTATAGTTGAATAGTAGGATGGCCCTTATGTTAGTGGGCTTTGTTACCTTCAACAACCTAACTCTCCTAATGTTGGGTACCCTCCACAAGGGCAGAGATTTCCTCCATCATCCCCTCTTCCTTTCGCAGGGGGGAAACTATTGTTGGTATACCTCAAATTAGTGCTCAATGTTATCTAAATCCTCCATATTCTAGAATGGATGCTAATGTTTGGAAACCCACTCTTCCCGTACAACCTGGTTTGATTATGGATCCATTTTTGAATTCTCAACCTGTGCCATTCGCATCTCAAATTCCTACTTAGAAATATATACCTATACAAGCTCCAATTCATGTAAGACAACTTTTACAGGTTGTAAATATGGGTCAATATATTTCATCAGTATTTGGTACCCCTTAGGTTCCACTTACCCAGCCTTTACAAGGTACCTTATGGTATTAACTTCTTGGACAAGGTATTCCTCAAATTCTAGTAGGATAGATTGCTTATAGTATGGCACAGCCTCCACCAAATCCACCTTATGTTGGGACGATCTAGAATCCAATGGGGAAATAATATAAACCTTATCAAGGTGTCATTGAAGTTCCCTATCAAGGCCAGCAAGCTCAAACCCAACCTCTCCATCATTTGGAAGGCTATCCTAGAGCTGGACAATAAGGTTATGTGTATGATGGTTATCATAATTCTCCTTATTCTGGTGCCTGAGTTCCTCTTTATCATAACCCTCCCTATCATGGAGTGCATATACCTAATTTTCAAGTTATTCCCTCTTATCCAGGTTATCCTCCACCATATTTTAACAGGTTGTTTCCATTTGTAGAAACTCTCAAATTTCCAGATTTGACTTGACTCACCAATGATCTTATTTCTCATTTGCCTTGGTGGACAACTATTCCTATGAGATTTCCTTCTGATATCACAAAATTTGTAGAAATTTTTCCGCAAATAAACTAACTCTGATACCATGTTGAAATTTCCCACTTGTAGATCAGCCTAGTAATGCAATGTACTAAAGCAAAACACATGATCTACTTCTACAATCAACCATGAGAAACATCAATAAGAACAAATATAACTGATAAGAAGGAACCAATCACACATAACACAGAAGAATTTACCCAGGGAAAGCACCTACCTAAAACCCCATCTCTGTATTATTGTACAAGTGGAAATATAGTTCGGATTACACAAAGACTTAGCTCAGAAGCTATCTAGCTCTCAATACAATCCCTCTAATACTCATAGATAGTCAAAGGCTTCTCACAAACCTTCTCATCTGCCCTCCAAGCCTCTTATTTCTTTATGTAGTTTCCTTGGGGTCCAGTGTTGCCACCTATGTGAATTGGCCTCTTCACACACTCACTAACCTCTGATCTGACTGCACAAACTTGAAGGAGATAAGTCCTCATCATGGATGAGCTTCTTTTATAGGAAAAATATTCATCCAAATGATAGTACACTGTCCCACATCTGATCTCAACTGGGTCTCTGACAGAACTGACATGCATCAGTTATCCACGAGTGAATACACAGTTACCTGAAAATAACAGTTGTCACATGCATGCAAGCATCAACAAACTATATCTCATTAATTTAACAACTTGTTAAATTAATCTAACTGGACTTGAATAAATTAAACTAAGTCAACTGATCCTCTCAATATAGAACTCATCCTTAATTTCTCAATCAATGGAGCAAATTAAGGACACATTCCTCAATTAGTGGAGAAATAATTGCATGTTCTCTCAAAGACTTCAAGTTTGCTTTTCGTTAACTAATTAACTTATGTAGAATTAATTAATTAATATTCCAAACTAATGGTAAGACCAAATTCGTTTTTACTTCCTATAGTTAGATCAAGGAATGCTAAAAATAGGAAGGGACCCAGAAATGTTATTTTTAGAAGATTATATTTTTAGTAGTTTCACCTCTCACCCAAGGTGGCCAAAATGCTCATTGGAAAAACTACTATTTTTAGCAATTTCTATTTTTACATATCTTGTTGCACACTTTTCAACACTCTCTCTCAACAAGAAAGGCTTCCTCTCGAACCCGATCCTGTAACTCTGGAATGTTCTCATGCAACACATCCACCAGGTCTGCTTGCTTCAACAACTCTTGGAACAAAAACACTCCCAACTAACCACTCTATTTGGCTAGAAACATACTCTGATTCTGAAGCTCTACCTGCTGCTGACAAATACTCCCTCTCTGGCCTCTGTGCTACTGTAACATCTCCATGCATCTCGCATTGTTGCACCCTTATCCGTACTACCTTGCACTGTGCAACACACTTGTGCCTCTCACATTGATGCAACCTACATGCTCTATGCTATCCTGGGATTCCCTGCACTGTATCTCTCTCTGCTGCTCCATCCACATCTATCTCTACCCAATCAGTCAGTTCCTGGTACTCCACATCTGGGCTCCCATAGCAAGGTCTCATCCAAGAGGTTGGGTACCTCAAGGATCCTGCCCCTCCTCCTTGGGACAATCACTCCAAATCACCTCACCTCCTACCTAGATGTATGGCTGCATCTGATCCCTCTACCCACCTAGCTTGAAGTTTCCCCCTACTGGAGGTCTCTGCATGAGTAGATGTCTCTACTCGATCTCCTCTCAGCTTCTCTAGTTGTGACTGCTCCACAACCTCCTGAAGCTGCTACACCAATCATGGCTCCTCCATAATCGTTTGAGACTTCTTCTGGCACTCCATGTTGAGAGGTAATTTACTCTCCCTCTCAACCACTGAGTCTCTAACCTTTGCCTTGCTCCTCAAGGCTTTGCATGCATCTTATACCTCAAGTGCATACAGATTCTTGGCTAGCACACCAATCTATTTCCACTTTCCCATCGCCACGAAATTTTCTAGAAAAGAGCTTATTTTTAGCACTTCCATTTTTCATTCCCTATTGCCCAATCTAGCACTGATGCAAAAACTGCTATTTTTAGTAGTTCTATTTTTAGCACTTATATTTTTAGCAATTTCTTGTTGTCAATTTTCAACAAAATTCAATAGGAATCCTTGAGAAGACCCATCTACCCATGTCATGACATATCATATGTGGTGTTTTCCGAACTCCCTTAATGATGATTCAATTTGATTACATCTTTTTCAATGCGCTCTTATCAGTATGACAACTAAATGGTATATTGAGTTACTGAGAGCTTCGTTTAAAAATTTTAGTGCCTTGGCTGCCACCTTCCTCACACATTTTTAGTTTCCCATCAAATACGAAACTAGAATGGAACTTTTTACTAACTTAAAATAATCTAATTCCACTCACATTTTTGATCATATTCATGAGTGGTGACATTGATGTTGGTTGTTTAAGACATATGTTCCAGATCAATTGTTACCAAAATGGTTTAATAAGTCTCTATCGTCCCTATAACAGAAGATGTAGCTAAGGGTGGAGTTGTAACTGAAGAGAAAGTAATTGCTCATTCCTAGTACTTGGATCTCATTTATACCCAATATGGCATGCTTTATGATAAGATACCAAACACTCTGTGACATCCAAACATTGTTCTTCAAGCTCTTGGTAAGGAATCTCATGTTGTTGATGGCATGATTGGTTCTTCTAGTTTGCAGTCAATGAATAAACCGTCTAGTACTACTCTTACTACAGCTACCCAAATCCATCCATCCAATCCTCTTGGGGAATCTACTTCCAATATCAATGCCATTCATTATGATAAAGGTAAATCTCAACAAAAACCAGGAAGTAAAAAGAAAGGCAAAGGTAAGAAGAATAAATACTATCCTTCGTGGCATAAAAAAGCAATCAATATTCTGACGAGAAACCAAAACCTCTTTACCCATGCCTAATTTATAATGAGGAACACTTCACTCATGACTATCCCTGCCGGGTAGAAGTGAACCAATCTCTAAAATATTCTATGTAACCCACTGTATTGACAGATCCTTTTCTGAATCAAGAGACTCATTTTCTTGCTTGCGACCCTACTTCCTCTAACTCGGTTTTGATGCTTTTTTTCACTAAATCAAAAAATTATATTATGGTGGCCACCCATAATAAATACTATAAAAAATGATATTATTTCCAAATGTTTAGGATAATGATCAACCTACGAGTTCGGCTGCATCTCCATCATATCATGCTCCTCTTACAATTCCTATGGAATTGATTACTAAGCCTATAAAGGGCATTATCCATAAATTTTCTTTCAACACTCATCCAAGAGTTGCTAAGAATTACAGAATAGTTGAGGACTTGGATAAGTTTCCATCAATTATTTCTACTCTCAAGGTGTTTCAAAATTGTCCCTCTTAGGAAAAGCTTTTTCTTGCTGTGATTGGATACATTGATCCTTCAGATTCTAACCAAGTCATTTTTAATCATGAGAACCATACACCTCAACTTTCGGCTCAATTAGCATTTATAATACAGGATTTTGTTTAAGAACATGCATCGTTCTTTTGTGTATGAGGGAGCCTCGACATGCGTCATGTCCTTATCTTCCTGGAAGACCGTTGGTTCTCCTCAATTGAGTCAATCGCCCACCACCTTGAAATCTTTTGACAAAAGAATGTATAAACCTTGTGGTGTTTTTAATTCCTTTCAAGTAGAATTGGGAGGTAAATTCATATCCATACAAGTCTAAGTTATTTATGTACCACTTGATTATAATCTTCTATTGGGTTTCACATGGGTTTACGCCATGGTTGTTGTTTTTTCGACTTATTTCCTAATGATTTGCTTTCCTCATAAAGATGGAATAGTAGCCACTGACCAACTCATGTTTTTCGCCTCTAATTGTCCAGTTACTAGAAGTTTCCCTCTCATAGGGGAATCTCTACACCCATACCAGTATGTTAGGGTTGGATTTCTTAAGGATTCCTCTCTTGTGGGAACCTTTTTGCTTCCTCCTTCGTTGCTTCCCAACAAATCTTCTTTGGTTTCCTATATCAATATGATATCCTATTCTACTATTCCAAATGATCCTTGGGTAGTACCAGACAAACTAATATTGATATTTTTGGTGATTGTATGTCTTTTAGCCCCATCAAACTTGATTATTATGTCAATCATTTAGCTTGTGCGGCTCATTCTGATTTAGTCTCTTCAATCAATCAGGTTGATCACTCATTGGATTATGAAACATCTTCTGATCCTTTCTCTCGTGAATTTTGTATCAATGAGAGCATTATGGAGATCATGATGCTAGATGATGCATCATGGGATGATCATCACCATCGTTCCTCCTTGTCAGATTCCATAAGAGATAATCCTAATGACCTTTATCAACCCAATATCATTTAGCTCTCTACAAAATATGTTTCCATTCATGAAGCCAATTTAGAAAAAAACCAATCGAATATTGTAGAGACTACCCCTCATGATATCTCGATTAAAACTATCATTGTTGAGAATCTATATGTCTGCACATATTGCTCACCGAATGAGATTAAGACTTACAAGGTTTTGTTTCATGACTTTCGAGATGTCTTTTCTTAGTCTTATGAAGAAATGCCAGGGATCGATCCAAACATCGTGATTCATGAAATAATAATGTATTTTGATGTTAAACTAGTCCAGCAATGCCTTTGTTCGGTACATCCCAAGGGGCCTATCACGATTAAATCTAAGGTTGAAAATATTCTACACACATATTTCATCTATCTATTTCCTTTGATTGATTGGATGTCAAATATTGTTCATGTCATCAAGAAACAAGGAAAATTCATGTATGTGTCGATTATTGGGATATAAATCACACTTGTCCAAAGGATAATTATCCCACCCTTGTCATCGACCATATTGTTGATGACTATTTTGGTTGTGAGATCTATTCATTCATGGATGAATTTTCCGACTATAATCAGATCAACTTTCTCCCAGCAGATCAACCTAAAAATACATCTATTTGTCCCTAGGGTACGTTTGCATAGTAGAAAATCCCTTTTGGATTGAATAATGATGGGGCTACATTTCATAGGGTGATGAATTATGCCTTTCATGATATCAAACATATCATGTAACCATATCTGAATGATCTCCCTGCTCACTTGAAACATCGGGTTGACCACCTGATGCATCTTGGAGCCATTTTCTTACAATGTAGGCATCAAAATATTCGACTAGGCCCTCACAAATGTGTGTTTTGCTCTGGCCAACATTTCAGTTTTTTGGTTGCAAAACATAGAATTCATATCAGTCCTCTGAAAGTTCAAGCAATCATAGATCTGCCTACACCTTTTTCCCTCCTTTAGCTCCTACGACTCCAAGAGAAGGCTAAATTTCTACGGATGTTTGTCCCTAACTACACTGATTTGACCAAAGCATTCACTCGCCAATTAAATAAAGGGTTTTCCTTCCACTGGAATAACGCATCTCAAAATGCATCTAATGACTTGAAAGATGTACTGATTCGGGCAACTTTGTTATATCCACTGGATTACCAACGCAACTATTTCTTGTATCTCATTGTTGCAATTACTACCATCGCAATGTTATTAGTCAAAGAGGATGATGTAGGGTATGAACATCCCATTTACTACTTGAGTAGGAATCTCAATGATATCGGAGTCAAGTACACTCAGGTTGAGAAGTTAGCTTTGGCGGTGTTGGCAGGAAAAGTTCCCTAAGGTAAGGGTTGAAAAACTCAATAGAGAAGAACAAGATAATCAACAAAGAGAATTGAAGAAATCATGCCAAACATATGAATTATTAAACATGGATTTGGAAACACACTTGGAGGTCCTACATTTGATGATGTTCACGTAGGGTCCAAACCCTATGCTTCCTCCAGAACGAGCAGGTATGTAGGTCAATTCACAAACGCATATAGATGATAGATAATTCAATGCTCATACATAAAAGATATGTTAACTCATCATATATAAGCATATTAAATACTATTCATGAGACAATAACATATTAGGGAAAATACATGAGCTTCTTTATCAATTAACCACAACAGGTATAGGAAAGGTATAACCTGATCTAAGCCAAACCACCAACGAAGCCTTCCTCCATATCTTTCCAAATAGAACCATGAAGACAACCTCTCTAACAAGCATAAGGAGATTCTATAAAGATGAAGAACATATCTACAAAGGAAAACAGGGTTCCATAGAGATTGGGAGTGTAGGAGGCATGATAAAAACAAACTTGATCTGGGAGAAAAATGGGTATAATGTTGATAGTCCTTCTCTTATGTTTTTTAGGCCTACCCAAGGGGTGTATATATACCACTTGAAATTAGTTAATTCAATTATGCCATGGCCTCTTGTAGGTGGTCTCTCAGTAAAACCCATGAACCCCTCCCGAAAAATAGCATTTTATTTAATTTTTTCATATTTTGAAAGGTATATGTGGGTTCAATGTTATAGGACATGCATATGTACATGATTTAGTGTGGCAGAGTCACATATAGAATTTGAAATATTAAATTTTTAATATGAGATCAAGTTTTCATGGGAAAAAGGCTGCCCAAGGCCATAAAAGAGCATCAAGTCTATAGGAGTGTTAAATTATGCTATAACAGATGCCCCCTAATATATGATGTCAAAAGGGTTACATGATGGCTGAAATATATTAAGTATAGAGAGAGGAGTCATCCAAAATCAATGGAGAAGATCGCTAGATTCCAGTTCATCAAATACCTGTGGAAGGATTTAGAAAGAAAACTCATGTTTGAGGCAAGCATACCCATGCACAGAAGTAATAAAGCATGTCCATTGATCAATTATAAAGAGGATCCAAAATGTATACATAAGTTAACAGAAGGAGTTTTAAAATACATAATGGATCATCATATCATAGCCACAAAGGAACACAACAAAGCTATGTCTAATATCACATATAAAATTATATTCAATCAATGATGCTAGAAAATTATCTGATCAATGATGCTGCATAATTGATCCTCATAAAAGTACCAAATCATATAGGTTAAATAGTGGTACTGCATAAACTTGGGTGCCAACATATAAGATTTTTTTGTGAAGGAATACAACATATAAAGGTGGGAGGTTTCATTGGTAGAAAACTGAAGTTGTCAAGTGAACAAAAATGCTAACATAGCTTGAGGTCTTCACCGATCGAAGATGGTACATTTATACATTATGGGAATAAATGAGCTGAAGTCAACCATGTGAGAAATCATTTAATTACAGGTCATTGATGTATACCGTTAAAAAATGTAAGACAACTCACTAATAATGATAATGAGTGTCAAGGTACCCAAATAATTCTCATTGTTGATAGCGAAGGAGTCTACCACAAATGATTGCAAACCCTAAGGTACTGAAAAAATGACTCTAGATCTTTTTCACAGAGCAATGGAATGAAGTTTATGGGAAAATATATGATGGAAGAAAGGCATTAAGGAATCCCACATCAAATAGCGTGAGTGTAGCCCACAGACCAATAATTTGGAAGACCTCAAACAAAGAGATATGACATAACCATTCAGAAGTACATTTTTGGAGTACAAAAGATGTGGCTAGAGCATGAAAAAAATCCTCTAAACCAACCGATAATAAAAGATGACATAAAGGAGAGGAATCCACCAATAGGGTCAAATGGAAACCAAGGTATGACACAAATCCCAATGTGTGATAATGTAAGCTGACGTCAAACACAAGGGAGACCACTCAATCAAAGACCCATAATACTAATCAATGTTGAGCACAAGATCACCTATCAATTATGTAAATAGGGCCAGGGTATGACTCTAGGTCTACTCTCATAGAATTTTTTCGAAGTTGATAAGAGAAGTCAATGGGGATCTTCTTAACCAGCATGAGTGAAGGACCATGTAGCTGATGTGGTACTAGGAATAACTTGAAAAACTAGGCATAGCTGATAGAAATGAGTGAAGGGACACCACATAATGGATGACAATAGGTTTACTTCCCTTAAACAAAATCATGACTTGATGTGACTTTATGACAACATAAGATAATTTTGTATAAGTTTTCAATGCAAGAGCCATTAATAAACTCTACATATGATTGGAAGAGATAATCAACTGAGGGAGGAATGACTCAAGAATAAGGTTATGGCTTCCCTAAAGCTAGACTAAGTCCCATCCCAATGGAGGAAAGACTCATTTTAATTGTTTTTTTCAAGGGAGACATGGTTGAATCTTATTTCCATCAAATGATGAAGAAGATGTCCTATTCCCACTCTTTTTTTGGGAATATTTTATTTTTTTATTTTTTCATATTTAACGCCTCAAAAGGAATAAAATAATGCCAATATTACAGTGGAGAGAATTATTTTAAAGGGAAAGTCACTAGTTCCTGGGACTAGAACAATCCTATGCTCAATGCAAGGTGGCGGATGTTAGTCATTGACACTTAGGGGATGTTCTCTCCATGGAAAAAATAGGTGTCAAGTCACAAAGACTAATGAATGCATGGTTTGAACTTGTAAAAAGTCAAGCTAAAAAGTAGCTTATATATGAGTCCAAATGGATCTCGCTTAAGGCCAAAATAGGTACAAGTGGTCAAAGTGAAATGCAGTAGTACAACTTCACACATGGGAGCCTCTAGGGTATAAGGCCAGAAAATGTGAAGAAGAAGAAGAATGAGGCTTTAACACAAAGTCATGGAAGGAATAAAGAGGACTCTCGAGCCTACACAATACTTACAGCATGGGAGGCATCTGTTAGTGAGGATATAACTAGGAACCCCTTGGAAGGAAAGGCTCTACCACTATGTTACAATTTTACAAGATGGCGAGTGAAAGTGGTTAAAATTTGCAACATAATGACGTCGACCCTATGGAAAAATATCATAGTATGTGTTCAAGATGCATAATGCGATGGAAATGAGATATTTCTTACCTAATATTCCAGGTCATAAAATGATGCATGCCATGATAGGTCATAGATTGTGGAGCTGAAGAGACCTAAAGAACATCACTAAGTGTTCATTACCTAAAAAATAACCTCTCCCAACACTTCAAGAAAAAAGTCAAGAGTTCATAAAATTACAAAAATTAAAATAATGAACTTTAGAAAAGTAGATTTTTAAATTTTGACTATAAAAAGAGATTTTGGACTCACCCAATTCATTTTCACCATCCAACTATTGAGAAAAGCGCTCTCGGAGAAACTTTGAGCAAAAAAATCCAATCAAATCTGCCAAAGAATTCATCACACATGATCTCTAGGCAGTTCTTATCCTTAAACTTATCCATTTGATTGAAGATTTCATGATTTAAATCAATTTTATGGAGGTAGTTTTTTTTTAAATGCTCAGCGTGTACGCAGGTCAATAATTTGAAAGTTGTGTATAGAAATCCCTATACGTAATTTTCTAAGGGAAAGTTGTATGTGTACATGATTGTGTCTGAGAAAATTCACGTACGCACAGATTCTGATTGAAAAACTCAATTTCTAATAGATGAAATCCATCAATTTTGGAGGATGTCAATCATTTGGAGAGAGAGAGAGCATAGTGATGTTGATAATGAAGTTTTAAATGATTAAGAAGTATTGGATGGACTAAAAAATTGTGGATTGCTCAAATTCTTCATGATGCCCAACATGAGAACATAGACTCGATTGTTGTAAATTTTAATTCATTATTAGGATCCAGAGAAAGAGTTATTCGTCATAGATCATGTGCCTTTATAGATCAAATTAGAAGATATCTAATTCATAATAGGACTTTCCCAAAGGGGAGAAGCAGTTGACCTAAAAGGGAAGGCATGTGGAGGCCTTAACATTTCTAATTATATTGTTGTATAATATTCACCGGAGACTAACAAGTTCAAATCACATGTTTTGATAAAAGAAATCACAAGCCTACCAATCAAAATCATCCTTTTCACCATTGCTAGGATAACAGGTTTATCCTCATTGCATCAGGCTTCATGACCTGTTATGTTCTTGGCAACAGAATTCCTAAGACCAATAGTCAAACAAGGAAAATCAAATAACTTTGACTATGGTGGCATTCTTTTCTCATTTTTCTTTGAGAGGATTCTGACACTAGGACCTAGAGTAGCTACTACCATTAGCAGACCTAGAGATCCTAGGATGGCCAAATGGGAAGATTTGATCAAGCAACTTGGAGGAGGCGAAGTCACTCAAGTTGCCTTCGATGATGAGTTCTTTAACTAGTGGGGTAAAAAAGTTATGGCCATATAGGATTACCCATATGCATGTTTAAACTTCTGAAAGGACCCAGACCTAGTACTTCCAAAAGGAATTTCATGGGGCAACATTGGTAAAAAAATATTTTTAACTTATTCAATTTTTTTCTTCAAATTTTTTAATATAATCTCAAGAAATTAAAATTATTTTTTCATGAAACAAAAATATTACAATATTAAATGATCATGATACAAATATTGTACCTGTGAGACCTAAGGGTCTACCGAGGTATAGGCATCATGACAAAGTCGTGAAGAGAGCAGTAACTTAGTCTGAGAGAGTTCTTCATGTTGTTCATAGGAACTTGGAGAGTTTGACTCACCAACTTCTAATGGCAGTAGTAGAGGATCTCCCTGAGGCTATAAAGAGATGTGTGGTTGGAGTACCACAAGAGTGGGTGTAGCTCTTCTGATGAGTGGAAAATGCCATCATCTTCTTTTGCTATGCTCATCCAGGGAAGGGCCCGCAGCCTTAGATTTTAGACGACTAGTCTTTTTGAAATATGGACATGATCATGCTTAAGACCTAATTTTGTAGGAAATTTTCCCACATTTGTAATATTTTGACATACCATATCTATCTATATACAGAGATTTCATGATGATTCAATCATATATACAAATTATTTTGTGATATTTTGATTGAATGTTATGAATGATTAATATTCCAATCCAAATCCTGGGTAGCTATAGAATCAACAAATGCATTACCTAATCATGGAATATGAATGAAAGTAATAAAAGTGAATGATATTTACGATAGTATCACTCTCATAAATTGGTGATGTAATAAAGGATCTCCCACATGATAAATGTTATTTAATTGAGACACAACCAGTTTTGAATCCAAATAAACCACTAATGATTCAATACCATAAGACATTGCTTCAGATATGAAATTGATAACAACATTGTACTCAACCATATTATTAGAAGCAAGACCAATACATATGCCTCTTGAGACTAACAACTGATGAGATATATAATATATTACCCAAGTGGTGGAAGTTAAATTCTAAGTATGTCTACTAGAACCATCTACGAATCCTAAATACACCAAGTCACACATTGAAACCTACCAAGATAAAAAATATCATCATCACCACGAGATCCATAGACAAAAACAAAAGACTATGTACAATATTTATAGAACAAATCAAATTCTAGGTAAGAGCCTAGGAATAATACTTCTTGAGATAGAGCCCATTTCTGAGCTATGATGGCACGTTTCCTTCAAAGCCAGCCAATTCATATGCACCCTTCTTCAAGACATTTTTAATGATAAAAGGAACGTAACACATAGGTTTTAATTTTCCTACCCCTAAGGTGTCTTTATCTTGGTCATAGACCAAAACAAGGCCACCTTAAGAGAAAACCCTAGATCGTAAAGTCTTTTCATATTGGGATTTTATGCTTTTCTTATGAGCTTCATTCATTGTGGTTGCATTATAATGCTGATCATTGAGATGTTCCAAATGAATGAGGTGTTCTTCAAGACTTGAGGTGATTGGAAGAAGTTGGACTGCAAATTTGAGAGATGGAATTTCACATTCTATAAGAAAGATTGATTCCAACTCATAAACCAATTGAAAAGGAGTAAAACTCGTAGCAGTCTTAAGATAAATTCGGTATGCCCAAAGTGAAGGATATAACATGATGTGTCATTTGGACTTAGCTTGATTGATCATCCTTTGCAGGATATTCTTAAGGTATTTATTGACGAATTCTACTTGTCCATTAGCTTGAGGATGCTAAGGATACAAATTCTCCTACCGAAATCCCAACTTCAAAGCCAACTCATACATCATCTTATTATGGAAGTGACTACCATGATAAGTGACAATATCTTTAGGAGTACCGAAGAATGAAATGATTTGATTAAACAGGAAAAGAGTTGGTGTCTCACCATCGGTATTAAAAGTAGGCATAATTTTGACCCACTTAGTGAAGTAGTCTATTGCTATGATAATATACTTGTCGCCCTTAGCCAAAACTAGGTTACAAGTAGTAAAATAAATACCACACTTATTAAATGGACCAATAGTGATGACAGTAAAAATTGGAGCTGGATGAGCGCACATTTTTCAAGTATAAACTTGACAAGGATGGAATTTCTTGACTTCTTCAATACAATCTTTGAAAATCGATGACCAAAAATAACCTACACACAATATTTTTTTGGCTATAGCAAGCCCGTATAGATGACCCCCACAAGCTCCACTGTGGCAGTCATTCAAAAATGACTCAACTTCTTCTAACATTAAATAAAACCTAAGGATTGAATCAATCCCACGACAATATAAAGTATCACCAATGATAAGATAATTTTTAGCCAGGTGACCCAATTTTTGGTGTTAATCCTTAGAAAAAGATCAAGGAAAATTCAAAGCTTGGAGATATATGATGATATCTCCACACCAAGGGTCTTGTGAGGAGATAAGAAAGAGATGCTCATCTGGAAACAATTCTTCATAAATAACATCTCCTTCCCGAGGCAATTTCGAAATAAATTCTGTAAAAACTAAAGATTTCTTCGACTTAGCTGACATAAACTCAAGATCAAAATCTTGAAAAATGACAATCCATTTATTTTTATTTTCCCCCAATCACTTGCCTACTAAGAACAAATTAAAATGGTTTGATGTGAGCCAATATAAAGGTTTTTCTTATCATAATTAAATGACGAAGTTGCTAGACATCATGAAATACTACAAAAGCCAATTTCTCAATATGAGAGTGCCTAAGTTCAAGATCAACTAAGCCATGGCTTAGATAACAAATCACATGCTCCCTAAGGGAATATCTTCCTGAACTAGAACCATACCAATATTTCATTCTACTATTGTGAGGTACAAGAGGAAATATTTGCTATAATCAGGTGCACTCAGAACAGGAGCGAAGGTCAATGCCTTTTCAAAACATTGAACGAGTGTTGAGTGAAATCATCCCAAAAAAATGGAACTCCTTTCTTAAGGAAACACATAATTCCTTTTGTGACCTCAACATAGTTTTCGGTAAATCTCCTTAAAAATTGGCTTTTCCTTGGAGACTTTGAAGTTAATGGATACTTGATGGGGGAAGGCAACTGAAGTATTACCTCAACCTTAAAGGGATCAACACTAATCCCTTCATTAGACACAACCAATCCCATTAACCAACCATATGTAACTGCAAAGACACAATTATTAGGGTTCAACCAAATTTTATAGTAACGTCATCTCTTAAAAACTAAAACAAGGTGCTTTGGATGTTCCATTCTCTTGTGAGAGAGAACAACTAAATCATCCAAATAAGCTTCAATTATCATGGAGATCGTAACAAATAGCCTAGTGACAGGTAGCCCTAGCATTTTTAAGGCCAAAAGGCATTCTTGTGTATGCAAACGTACCCCAAGGGAAAATAAATGTTGTGTTATGTTGATCTTCATGACGAATTGTTATTTGAGTGTATCCCAAAAATCCATCCATGAAGGAAAATATTTCATTTCCAGCACACTCATTAATAATTTGATCGATAAAGGGAGTTGAGAAATTGTCTTTAGGACAAGATTTATTCAAATGCCTAAAATTGATGCATACACAAATTGTTCCTTTGTTTTTTATCAACAGGGATATGATTTGAAACCCATTCAGTCAAAGGAGCAGGGTAGATGAAACCTACCATAAGCAGCTTCTCTACCTTGGCCTTAATAGCCGCATCTTTCCTAGGATTAACCGATCGAAGATTTTGTCATTCAGGATTTCCATTTTCATAAGTCTTGATCTCATACTCAACCATCAACAGATCGATTCCAAGAATCTCTACATGATACCAAGCAAATACTTCTCAAAACTCTTTAAATAGATCGATATAGATTTTTATTTCTTCAAGGGAACACTCAACCCCAATGAAGATATTTTGAATAACATTGGGATTCTTCGAAATGTTCACCAGAATGGTTTCCAAAATATTAGACATGTTACCTTCCACAAAAATATGTGATGGAGCCAAAAGGTTTAAAATTTTATGAACATTTCCACTAGAAAGAGAACTAGACAAATTCAACTCAACTTCATGTAAGTCAGGGAGAAAATAGGATTGATGATGCAAATCATCCCATGATATTTATACACGAGTCATTGCTTCTATAATTTCCTCTTCAAATGTTAAAACAAAATCAAGGAAATCCATAGTTGAAGTGGAATCAATTGTCCAGACTGATGCCACATCCCCATCTACATCCTGCGATGGGAGGGGGATGGGATTAGAATCTGCATAATTCGCAATAGATTGATACACAACGTTGAAGATTTTGGATAATTCATTCCACCCACTTTCTCTTCTTCTAATGCGGTAGTAGGAGGGGACAAGGGCCAAGAATCTTAAAAATATTGAGTTCTGAAAGAACATTGCTGAGGATGATCCTAGAGGATTAAATGGCATTGGCATGAGAAATACGAGATGGAAGATCAAAATTACCCATCAAAGAAGAATACATTCCAACTCCTAAATTCTCAACAGGTTTCTTGGTATTCTTTATCAAGGGGACACTGGAGTCAACATATGCATTAGGTTCGTTGCGAGAGTAGGCTAACTGTTTAATCATAACAATTCTCCCTTCATGAGGAAAGCATAGGATGTGAAATAAATATGAGACAATGGAATCCATTGTGTAAACCCAATTATGACCCAGCAAAATATTATAATCAATATTAGCATCAACTATCTCTACTTCCACATTAATGACCTTGCCCCTACACAAATAGGGAAGGTAGGTAGAATCCCATGAGACCTATGAGAATGCCCATTGAATGTAGTTAAGAGAGTAGGAGAGGGAACATCTTTAGGTGACTGTTGTTTGTACAACAACCCCCCCCCCCCCCCCCCCCACTTTTTCTTTTAAAAAAAAAAAAAAAAAAAAAAAAAACCAACTTTTACACAAAAATTTTTAATAAGAAATGGGTC
>APFE030850961.1:13998-25824 GCA_000404065.3 Pinus taeda | reverse complement strand
AGTACTTGTGCATATAGCACCGCCGCTTCCAAGTTTGTACGAACTACCGGGTTGATAAAATTAAGAGACAGGAAGCCCTAGGAGTTGTAGCATTATTGCTACAATACTGGGGCTCACCAGATATCATGGGATCAATTTGGACTTCAGGAAGGCACTCAAAATTCGATTTTAAATTGGCAATGTGAACTTGCGTCTGGCGCTACTTACTTTCTAAAGAGGCACTTCCTTTTGGCACTGCACACTTCCTTTTGGCGCTAAGCGTTTGACCAGTCTTGGGAGAATAACGTTTTGGAGGGTAAAATAAGGTCTATTTTGGAAAATAAATGAATATTTGGAAACTAGATAGGATAATCTTTCCGATGAGCTATCCTGGGCTCAATTTGGACACTGGGAAGGCAAGCAAAAGTCGGTTTGAATATGGCACTGCACGTTTGACAATTGGCCTAGTTTTTCACTGTTATTCAAATTTGATTTTTACCTATGGGAAATCAATATTTTACTGATGTAATCTATATTATTTATGCAATTATCATGTTTTTATTGTTACCTAGGGTAATTACATTAGATAAATGGCCTCCATGAGGTGTAATGAATTAATTCACTTAAGTAAGGGGCGAGTCACTTTGACCACCCTACGCTCTAGCTATCAGTTCAGTTTTTGTTGTAACTTCTCCTCCTCTCATGGATTCGACCCCTAAGGCTAGGAGGAGTTGGTTTGAGGCCTATATATTGTAATTTTTCAGTCATTCTATAGGTTAGACTCTGGCATGAAATACATTGGATGAGTTGCAACTATTTTGGTGGGATCCCCATGGCATGGTATTTTGATATTGTTTCTTCTTCACTTACATATGTATGAATGTTTTGTACCTTTCATGATCCATTTCACTTCAAATTTGTTTGATTTTCAAAGTGTGATAAGCAGAATTCATCTTCTATGCTATGTTTTGGGAAAATCATCATAAATTGTTTCATTTCTTCAATTTAAAAAGAAATCGTGGTTTTCATGCCCTTTTTAGCACCTCACTAGTATAAATGACTTCTTCACTATACTACAAAGTGTTAAAGTAACTTGCTTACCTTGCCCCATCATATTTCTGCAATTCTGATTGTCTTTTTCCCTAAACCAGTTCACTCTCTAACCTAATTCACTCATCCAATGACTACCCCAATCAAATAAAATCAATCCAACCCTGAGCTACTTTATACCTAGCCTAAAAACCTAATCCATCCATCCCTCTTGGCTATGATCCTTTGAAGAGAGCCCTCTTCGGCCTAGTAGGGCTAGCTACCAAGCCAAAAGATTGGTCTGTGGTTACCTCAGCTGGACTCTTCCTCACCCTTGGAGATTCGGAGGAGTGATGACATGACCAACCCTTGATACAAACTGACAATTTGCTGCATTAAAGTCTCAGTCTCTCCCTTGACATAGGCATGCATGTGACTAGAAACATCTAGTTGCTCACACAACAAGGCATGCCTGCGACTGGGGATTTTTCCAAGTAGTTTTGTGCCAGTGACTCCGTATTTTGTGCCACTTTTCCAGGGCCAGGTCTCAGGACACTTCCTAGAACTCCATGAAACTTCCAAAATTTATAAGTAACATCAAAACAATGATACACATGCAAATACTTAAACGATGACTTTAGTGAACCCCTACTAGCCATGACAGGCATTTCGTCAAACATGTCATAAATATGAATTCTATAGGTTTAAACAACATATTTGAGCATAGGGGTCTCACACTTATCTTAGAATCACTAAGAAGGATTGTTTACTCATAAAAATAATTTCATTACTATCTATTAAGCCATATATTCATTGTACATTTCGTGATTAACCAAAGCATGATGAGAGCCATACATTTTTAGTATCATAAAACTCACTCATAACCAACATATAACCAACAAAAATATCAAAGATATGACAACCATATAAGCCAAATATAAGCACACATGTTCACCCATAAAATACCGATGAGAAAGAGCTCTTATTGATGATTGCATAAGATGACTAGGTATGGGACTTCCACGAACCACCCGACCGTAGACTAGGCTGAACCAACTCTTTCTTTCAGCCAGTCACCCTCATGCCATATTCCAAGCATGAATGCAGGATCTCATAAAAAAAAATTAATCAAAACCATCTAGGGATTCCAAAGGCTCAACCAACTCAACCCTCAACCAGTGATTCCACCTCACGGTTGAACATCACTAACCATCACTAGATTGGTCTCTACCCAAGTTTTCTAGTGCTCCAGAGCATTTTTCCAACCATGGCTTCCAAGACTAGTAACTCAACCCACAGCTGACATCGAGCTTCCAGAGCATTTTTCCAACTAGGGCTTTGAGGAATAGTAAATCAACCCACCAAGGGCTTCCAGAGAATTTGTCTTGCCAAGGCTTCCAGGACTAGTAACTCAACCCAAGATGTTATAGGGCTTCCAAAGTGTTTGTCCAACCAAGGCTTTCAAGGAATAAAAGTTCAACCCACAACCAAAGGTACAAAAAAACCAACAAGAAAACAAAAGTGAAGCCCACAACAACATGGCTATCTAGGAAGTGGAAAGGCTAAGAAAATCCATTGTCAATTCAGGTGATCCTCCATTCCAATGACAGTTCATAACCAAATAACCACATGCAAATGCCATGCATGCCAAAACTAGCAAGAAAATCATACATGCAACTCTAAACCTACAAGAAAAATACATTGTAGTTGTTGATCCTGATGTCCTCTTGCACTTTCCTAATTTTCCTTTGCCTTCTTGCTCCAAATCCCAAGTATGCCACACTCCTACAAGTGTGCTCCAAGAAAATTATAAGTGTCCAGGGGTATGTGAGAGAGAGAGAGAACAATGAGAGCTTCAAAACTGAACTGATCCAAAAGCCATGAATTGATCCTCAGAAGCCTATTTATTAATGCGGCCTCTATTTTCTTCAATTTCCTCCTCACATGCAACCTGTGACCTTTCACCTTCCTTTTCTCCTAATTTCCATTATTTTCATAAATAAAATGCCAATTAATGCCACTTTTCCTTTCCAAAGCCTTTTCCATTGCCTTTTCCAATTTCCTTTAGCCATAATAAATGAAATCAACACCCGCTAGGATGTTTTTCCCACCATTTAGCTTGGAATACATGTCCCATGACCATGGTATTATATATGTTTACATGGATTTTTAACCAGGGCTATTACATAACCCTCCCCCTTATGGGAACACTATCCTTGGTGTTCAAAGACACATACAATCAACTGGACTGCTAAAATAAAAACATACTACCCATGGAGCTTTATAACACAATGCGTTGTAATATTTATAATGACCAATACTGAAAAATGACAATCATACCACTTACTGGAGCTTTATAACATAGCTCATTGCAGTATTTTTATAGTGACCATGGTTGAAAGCGTGACACACATACCACTTACTAGAGCATTATAACATAGCTCATTACGATATTTACAATAAAAACCACATATACTCATGCACATTTTCTGCAACCAACAAATAACCATACTGCCTATGAAGCTTTATAAATCCAACTCAATACAATATTTAGAATAATATACACATATACACATATGCACATTTTCTTAACCAACAAATAAAGGATACGATGCCTGCATCAGCAATAAGGGAATCTAGAGGCTCACACATCCACCCTCAAAGTAGTACTAGGATTCAGCTCCTTCCCAGGAAGTTCAGAATTCACTGCAAAAGTCAAAGTCTACATCCAATGTCTAGTGCTACAATCTTGCACTACAATCCTAGACCACTTGTTCTCTTAGTTAATAGTTATCAACTCATTATTCCAGGGTGCACTCCCAATGTGCATCTGATTCCATCTGGTAATTATAATGACCAAAACAAATCCATCCCTGACCTTCTCTTCTCTACTACATAGTCCCTCGGGCTATTCGATCACCCCATTTCGTGCAGTCACACACTTTCCAAGTTCTGTTGGCACCCCATCCTGGGTAGTCCATCCCCTGGAAAGGTTTCCTCACATCGGAAGGTCCAAAAACCAAGGCATATCCCTACCTCAAAACCATCATATTGGTCATAACATGCTCACGGAAATAAATGGACACTATTGGGTACCAATGTACCACAATAGCCTTGCTCTTGAAGTGCTTTAACAACATATTATTTCTCGTTCCAATTCCTTACATTGACACTGCTAATTCTTACTGTCAGTTCCAACCACCCAATCTGAGAATTTCCATTTTTTCCTGGACCAAGCACATAAATGCCATTAGACTCAAACTAAATTGAAATAAATTAAAATCATACCTCATTGGTGGCTCGTCAATAAGGTACATTTGCAATCATGTTTACTTCCTTTCACAGCAAGTCAAACTATCTGTTTGATCAAATCATCATGTATAAACATATCACATCCGGTTAGCTCAAAATGCAACCATCGTAAATCAAAGTCATAAATCACATGCAATAATCATAGTCACATGTAACCATCATAATCCAGAATTGTAGGTCACATGCATCATACAACTGACATAAGATACTGATACTTATCCTTCAATCGGTCCTTTCCATACTGACACCAGATTGGTTGCCACACTTGACAAACACCCAGTGCATTCTCTTCACCCACGTACATATACACATAGTGTACATCAAAATACGTACATCCACACACAGTGTACAACACCACACAATACATACACCTAAACCCAATGTACAACACAACATATACATCTATACCCAATGTACAACACCACACAATGCATGTACCTACACCCAATGTACAAGGAAACATATACACCTATACCCGATTTAAAGCACCACACAATACATGTACCTACACCTGGTGTACAACACAACATAATACATGTACTACACCAAGTACAACACAATGAATACACATGTCACGATACCACAAGTACATAATGCACATACATAATACCATATTCCCACAACACAACATGTACGACATGCACACAATACCACATCTACATCAGTATCATATGTACAACATCTACATAGTACCATTTGTACACATCAACACCTACACAATGTGTGTATAACATCACATGTACAAGGCACCACCTTCACAATGTGTACACAATGCAACATGTACATTGCACCACATGTACAACATGTACACAGTAACACATGTACACAACACCACATGTACATAGCACCACATGCATGCCATGTACACGACACCACATGTACATAACACCACATGCACAACATGTACACAACAACACCTGCACACAACACCACATGTACACTCATGCACACGACACCATATGTAAATAACACCACATGTACAACATAAAACACCATACGTACATAGAAATTCATATACAACATGTGCATAGCACCATATGTACCCGTCACCACATATCCAACATGCGTGCAACACCATATGCACACAACACTGCATATCCATGATTTGCACAGTACAACATGCACACAACACATCATATCCAACATGTACATAGCACAATCTATACATGGCATTGTACATGCAATATACACACAACACCATATATACAACAAGCACTTAACACCATAGGTACAATCACTGCATATACAATATGCCAACATATGTGCAACAATAGCACTACACATCGAAAACCGCACTGTCTTTGCCAAGCAACCTTGCTTCTAGTGTCTCTCCACCATCCATGCTTATCCTAGCATGCCACAATTCATAGTATTTTCATTCCACTGATGTATCCCACAACATTACCTATCCATAACGTAAACATAGGCATAGTATAAAAACATAATATAAACTCATATCCACATGAAACTGGCTTCATAAATTTGTCAGGGCTACTCTTCCCACTTGATTCCTCATAGGACTAGGAACCTCTTCATGCCATTCACCTGCATAAGAAATCATTCCTCCATGAGAACGATCCCTGACAACCTTGTTAGATAGTGACATAGATACATAGATACATACATATATATAATCATTAGTATAAACCAATCATGATAATATTAGATAATGACATACATACATACATATATACATATAAACATTAGCATTAAACAATCATGATTTCTGACAACCCTATCAAACAATGACATAGATACATACATGTATAAATATATAGACATTAGCATAATCATGATCACAACATAGTTACCAAATATCATAAGGTCAAGGGTAAGATAACTCTCTTTATTCGTGCACAACATGCACAACATTGAGAACAACAATTCCCTACATAGCCAAGGCATTTGATGACTCAAATATATTTACCTTACCTTTCCTGATTACCTTACTCATGACTATACTACCACTATCCATTTACACCAATGGACCGAACAAATCCAAGCATTATCATATTTTTAAATTTAACTACCCTTACTCATGCACCGAGCTTCATTCAGGCCTTACATTACCTGCTTGGTTTCATTTGGATCTCTCTGAGCTCCATTAAATTTCCTCTTTCCCAACCAATTCCCAAGACCCTCAAAACAAAAGAGGAAAGAATAAATGTAAACAAGAAGAAAACCATGAAAACCAATATCAATATGACACTGCAAACAAAGTAGTATGGCCATACACTAGACATAAATAAAGCCACAAATCACAAAAGACCAAAAGCACAAGACTCGAAAAGAACACCATGATTTAATCCCCATGGTTTCTAGTGCTTCCAAAGGAAAGCTCAACCTGAGCCTTCTTTAGAATTTCATGGTAGTCTCTTTGCCATACAATCCCCTGCATCATATTGCGATAAACACACAATTGCCAACACATAAATAAATATACAATATACTATCTATCTTACCTTGTTGTGCTAAGCAAGTTGCCTTGCAACTGAAGACATCCATGCCATTTATCAAGGGACTTCAATTCCTTGACGAATCCATCCATAATTGGAAGCTAGTTATACTTGTCAAATACATGCTTAGGAATATAACACATATCCACATAATGTCAAACAAAATCAAGGTTAAGAAGACTTCTTGTATGCAAGGCACTCATTTGTTTGGAATTATAGTTTCCAAACATAGCCAAAGTAATTTTCACCCAATTCCTTTATTCTACCTTTTTACCTTCTTGTAATCGAGTCTTACTATGTACTATCACATCACCTAACTGTTAGTTATATAAACACATAAACTATTACCTTGTCATGCTAATACCAAGCATGCTTCCCTGCAACTAGTCACACATGTCAATCATCTATTTCAATGATCAAGACAACATATCTATTAATTTGAAATCAATCTTTGCCAACTATAACAATCGGGTCATAATTAACTAACAATCATAAGACAATAATGCTACAATTATCTTCTAATTACACTCAAGTACATACTAGTTATCTCAACATGTATGTACTAGTACAACCATATTAAAACAAGATCATTCCTTCATGCAATCTTATAAACACAAACTCATATCATGCAATTAATCAAACATTAAAACAATTATAAAAATATCATGTTAGATAAATCAATTAGACGAAATAATAGACAACAAACACTCAAACACCAAATAAGCAACATAAGCAAACTCATACCTCAATGTATCTTAGGGAGACTATCTTATCTGCACAACCAATCTAGATTAGCATGACATAACTTCACAACACATCAACTTAAACATAAATAAGGTCATGATACCCTAACAGTAACTAGCTAACATGTTCACCTCATAAGTTCATAAACAATTGTCATTCATGCGTAACAATCACATATGCACAGTCCGTCTAGATTAGTACAACACAATGTCACAAATAAGTCGACTCATACCTGAATATAGTAACCATAACCATCTACATAGGCCAATCCAATTTAGCATGATACATATAACATCAAGATCTTAATGCAATAACCCTAATAATTAAGTTAACTATTATATAGCATTAGATCTAAGACTTTTGTGATCCATAATGTATATATCAGTCTTTCGGATTAGTCACATCATTGAGATTGGGTCGACGTTTCAAACTAGCTAATGTGGTTCATCTCAGGACAAGGTGAGAAGTCGGTAGATCTAAGGGAATAAATAGCAAGGATGCATCACTACTTAGAGTTAGCCATTGGAAATTAGCTATTAGGTAATTTGTTAAATTGTTTAATAATTTAGTTGGTATGTAATAAATAAATACTATGTTTCGATATTAAAATTTGATAATATAAATTTAGATGGAAAATAGCCGTTGTGGGATAAATAAATATTATATCTCGAGATTAGAGATGGAATAATAATTTTAATATTATATTAAATATTAATAATTATCGTTAGTTAAGGTTTGACCATATAATTAGAAATAGGTTTATGAAGAATATAAGTTAATCTCTTAATATTTTAAATAAATATAATATTTTGGTTGTAATAAAATTAAATCTAGTCAATATGTGTTGATGATTCTATTATTATTAATATGATTAAGGATTTATTAGTTTAAAAGAACTATTATTTGTAAATTTTAAAAAAATATAAATATATAATATAATAATAAAATATAATTATTTAATATCTAAAGGATAAAAAGACTATAATTGGAATTTGTAATTTGCTAAAATAATGTATTGTGGTATTATATTAAATTATTAATTTAGAATTATTATTTATAATTTTGTATTTAGTTATAATTCAAAGAATGGTATTTTTATTATTTTAAATTCAATATATTAATTATTTTCAAATAATAAAAACAGTGTATGGAAGGAGGAAAACTACACTACCAAACAAATAAAAATAATCCTGGATCCAGGGGGATAAAGCTAGAAGGCGAGAAGGGAGACCCAACACGAATGAAAAGGGGAGAGGAGAGGGGAGGGAAGAAGGGTCAAGAGGAGAGAGTTGGAATCTAGCTTTTACTTAATTTCCAACCATCATCCCTAGTGAGGTTTTCATCATGCCTCTCTATTTAAATTGCATATTTGAGCTTCTTGTGATGGAAATGGTCAACTGTAGTGATGACTTTGGATTCTTCAATGCAGACATGGTATTTCAATTTCATAGAGTGCTCGGCAAGGGCTGATGTGCGAGAGCGATTGTGCCTAAGGTCAGCTACATGCTCACCAATTCTCTATTTAATAGACCTACCCGTCTCTCCAATGTAGGGGATACCAAAGGAGCAGGGAATGAGGTAGACCCCTTTCGTGTCTTTAGGGTCAATAGGGTCTTTAACGGATATCAAGGAATTTTTAATGGTTTGGAGAGGTTTTAAAGAAGAAGAGACATTCATCTTTTTAAGGATACGGGCAATCCTATCCGTGGTCCCTTGGATATTGGGAGATAAACCTTGGCGATAGGATCAACATGGGTGGGTTTTTCTCTAGGCACTTTGCTGGCTTTGTGAAAGGCCTTGAGGCACTCGGTCCCACTGTACCCATTATTTTGAAAAACTTCAAGAAGATGAGATTTCTCCTGATTAAGGTGGATATCATCAAAGATTCTTAAAGCATGGGTAGCAAGGGTGCTGAGAACCCTGAATTTCTGATTAGGGAAGTGATGGGAACTGGCATGGAGATATTGTTCCATGTGGATCTTCTTTCAAAAAACATGGTGACAGATGGAACCATCATCTCTCCTAGAAAGGAGAATGTCAAGAAAGGTAATGCGACCATTCTCCTCAATTTCCATCGTGAAATGGATGGGTTCCCCTCTTTCCCCTATCATAGCTAACTTGTTTATGGAAGATTTTGAGACCAAGGCCTTAGCCTCTGCTCAATTTTTCCCTAAAAAATGAAATATATTTGTTGATGACACCTGTGTCATTTGGCCTGATGGTCGTGAGAAACTTGATCTGTTTCTTAACCACCTTAACTCTCAGTCAGAGTCCATCAAGTTCATGATGGAAATTGAGGAGAATGGTCGCCTTCCCTTTCTTGACATTCTCCTTTCTAGGAGAGATGATGGTTCCGTCTATCACCAAGTTTTTCCACAGAAGACCCACACAAAAGAGTATCTCCATGCCAGTTCCCATCACTTCCCTGCTCAGAAATTTGGGGTTCTCAACACCCTTGCTGCCTGCGCTCTAAAAATATCTAGTGATATCCACCTTGATTAGTAGAGATCTCATATTCTTGAAGTTTTTCAAAATAATGAGTACAGAAGGACTGAATGTCTTAAGGCCTTTCACAAAGCCAACAAAGTGCCTAATGAAAAACTCGTTCATGTTGATCCTATCGCCAAGGTTTATCTCCCATATATCCAAGGAACCATGGATAGGATTGCCCATATCCTTAAAAAGATGAGTGTCTCCTCTTCTTTCAAACCTCTCCATACCATTAAAAATTCCTTGAGATCCGTTAAAAACCCTATTGACCATAAAGACATGAAAGGGGTCTGCTCCTGTGGTATCCCCTACATTGGAGAGATAGGTAGGTATATTAAACAAAGAATAGGTGAGAATGCAACTGACATTAGACATAATCACTCTCGCACATCAGCCGTTTCTGAGCACTCTGTGAAATAAAAACACCATGTCTGCATTGAAGAATCCAAAGTATTGCTAGGGTTGACCATTTCCATCACATGAAGCTCAGAGAAGCAATTGAAATATAGAGGCATGCTAAAAACCTCAATAGGGATGATGGTTGGAAATTAAGTAAAAGCTGGATTCCAGCTCTCTCATCTTGACCCTTCTTCCCTTCCCTGTCCTCTCCCCTTTCCGTTTGTGTTGGGTTTCCCTTCTCTCCTTTTGGCTTTATCCCCTTGTATCCAGTATTATTATTGTTTGTTTGGTAGTGTAGTTTTCCTCCTTCCATATACTGTTTTTATTTTTTCAAAATATTAATTATATTTAATTTAAAAATTAATAAAATACCATTCTTTGAATTAATCTGAAACAAATTATAATCATAATTCTAAATAATTAATATTTTATTATCAATTACATCAAGTACATATTTAGCAATACACCAAATTCCATTATAGTCTTATAAGCTTTTAGATATTAAAATAATAGATTAAAATAATTATATTTTTATTATAAAAGAATTAATATTATTGATTTCAAATTGTACATAAGTTCTAAACTAATTTCAATATCTAATCTAATAAGATTCATCAACACATTATTGATTAGATTTAATATTATTAAACTAATACTATTAATATTTAATCATTAGTTATATAGCGATGATTTAACTTATGAATTTCTTTCTGAAAACAACTAGTTTCTTAAATAGTATGGGTCAAACCCTAACTAACAATATTATTATAATATTTAATATAATATTAAAATTATTATTCCATCTATAATCTCAAAATATAATATTTTTTTATCACACAACAACTATTTTCCAGCTAAATTTATAATATCAAATTTTAATATCAAAACTTAATATTTATTTATTACATAACAACTAAATTATTAAACAATTTAACAAATTAGCTAACGACTAATTTCCAACAACTAACTCTGAGTAGTGATGCATCCTTGATATTTATTCCCTTAGATCTACTGATTTCTCAACTTGTCCTGAAGATTAACCACATTAGCTGGTTTGAAACATCGACCCAATCTCAACGATGTGATTAATTCAAAAGACTGATATATATATTATATAACAATCAAAATTTAACATATAACATACTTATCAACAACATATAACATAATCATGAAGCTAAATCTCATATAACAACAACAACAATGCATACAACCACAAATTACTATCATTCATGACCATCTGACACATATACATATGACTACACTAATGAACTAGCATTTATCATACATGTAACCATACAAATAGAATGGAAAGAATATAAGTAACCCTAATTCTTATAACAGCCATTAACCACATTCTTGCATGCCAAATATACAAACTGTTGGAAATAATACTGAGAGAGGGGGGGGGGGGGGGAAT
>APFE030850949.1:41823-142374 GCA_000404065.3 Pinus taeda | reverse complement strand
AGAAACTTTGAAGTGTAAAAAAATATGCTTCGAAATGGATGAATTTTGTTTTCTTTAGGGCATCCAATTGACATTCTTTTCCCAAAGAAGGTAGATAGACTGCGCGCTCTAGCGATCCCGCGCCCTGCTGCGCCTCTGAACTGACCCCTTTGCGTGCCTGCGCCTGGCAGCACTGCTGCTAGGCTACATCCTCCCTCTTCTGCCTCCCTTTACGCCTGGGGCCTCCTGCCCTCTCTTTCCTCTGGGCCTTCTGCCCTCCCCCCCTCTGGGCCTCCGTTGGAGTGCCTTCTACACTGCTGTCCTAGCCCGCAATGGATCCTCCCTTTCAGGATCAGGAAGATCTGGAGAAGTCTTTTGCTTCGCTCATCCCAGAGAACGCCCCGGAGAAAATCTGTCCTACAGCTTCAAAGTTTATCAAAAAACTTGATGAAATTCCGAAAGTCTCGCTCCCCCCAGCCCTACCGAGGAGAGGTGCTGTTGCCTTAGCAGAACGTGGCTTGGTAAGCCAGTTCATGGGACTATGGCCTTCTCCCCGCATAGTCCAATGTTGGGTAGAAAGGAACTGGAACTCGATGGTCCAAGGAAAGATAGCAATAAGGTTCTGTGGGAGGGGGTTTTTCACCTTCCTCTTTGAATCAGTGGAGGATCGTAATCTTATCTTCAGAAATGGCCCTTACTTTATGGATACCAGAGGCCTTTACCTCAACAGATGGACCCCCGACCTCGATCCTGAGATGGATGTTCCCAACGCTGTCCCTGTTTGGGTTCGCCTTCCCCATTTGCCTCTTCACTGTTGGGGAGATGAATCTGTGAAAGCCATCAGGAACGCTGTTGGGAAATACATTGACAGATCAGAACCAAAGGAGAACATGCACGCATGTGCACGGATATGTGTAGAAGTCGATCTGGGAAAAGGGTTACCAGAAGCAATCAAACTTAAAGTCGACCAGTGGATGCACATACAGCAAGTGGACTACGAGCAGCTGCCCTTCAAGTGCAAGGTATGTCATGAATACGGGCATTTTGCTAATAGATGCAGTAAATCTAAATCAATAGACTCTGTTAACAATGTTGAAGCTCCTGAAGAAGCATGGGAAATAGTCAAGAAGAAAAAATCAAACCCCCCTCCAGGAGCATCCTCAAAGCCCCCCTCTGAAACCCCCATCCCTACCCCCCAACCCTCTGGATCTGGCCCTTCCTTCCCTTCTTCCTCCAATTCTTTCGAATCTCTGTCTGTAGAGGAACCCCCTTCCTCTCCCCCTTCCCCGAGAGGCCCCAAGGAAACTCCTTCCTCCCCCCCCCAGAGCTCCCCTCCCCCAATAGTTGGAAGAATCTTAACTAGGAACAAGTCAAAAGAAAACATCACCTCCACTGACCCTCCCAGAAAAGTGGGAAGGAAATCAAACAAAGAGATAAGGGATGAGACTGCTGCAAAAGAAATGGCCACAGGGACCCAATAGCCAATGGATATATATCTAGATAAGACCAAAGGAAGTGGAGAGAAGATGAAAGAGAAAAGCGGGGCCTACAATAAGCAAAGTAAATGATGATTTTGGTCTCTTGGAATTGTAGGGGGATGGGCTCCTCCCTAAAAGCTAATGCAGTCCGAGACCTTCTAAAATTAGAACATCCAGACTTCCTCCTACTCCAGGAGACCAAAATCACTGAACAGGAATTTCAAAACAGCATGAAAAGAAGCAGAAGCTACGAAGGAATAGCACTGAGCGCAGTGGGAGCCTCAGGAGGAATAGGGACAATTTGGGACAAAAGCAAATGGAAACTCAAAGATTGCAGGCAGAATAGATGGTGGACAAGACTAGATATGCAAAATATAACCATGACAGAAGAATACACAATATATAATGTCTAAGCTCCCCCCCACTTTAGAGAAAAAGCCTCTTGCTGGGAGTCAATCACCTCAGATCTAATGACTGCCCAGGGAAGGAACATCTTCCTAGGAGGAGATTTAAACTTAATAAGGAGTGCGGAAGAGAAGATGGGAGGGAATTTCTTTGCAGACGCCTCAAGAGAAGCATTAGAAGAAATCATCCAAGCCCACAGTCTAGTTGACATCCCACCCCAAAATGGGCGTTTCACATGGTCAAATAAGAGAACAGGCAAAAATAACATAAAAGAGAGGTTGGATCGTATCTTGGCACAAGAGAGAATAGTGGCTAACTTCTCAAGGATTCAAAGCACAATTATCCAAGGCTATATTTCAGACCATAAACCAGTGGCATTGCATTTGGACAAAGGGAAACATATGGGACCGATTCCCTTTAAGTACAACAGAGCATGGGACAGCAGCGAAGATTTCAGAAACTTGATAAAGGATCACTGGGCAATAGACATTTCGGGCTCCCCTCACTTCATCTGGGAAACCAAGCTCAAGCTCCTCCGGACAGCCATCAAGCAATGGGCAAGGCAATACGTAATAGAGGAAGGGAAAAAAAAAACTGATCTCCAAATGAAACTAGCTCAGTGGAACCAAGAAAAAGAAAGTGTTCAAGACACAGAAG
Organism: Pinus taeda; assembly: GCA_000404065.3. NCBI lineage: Eukaryota > Viridiplantae > Streptophyta > Pinopsida > Pinales > Pinaceae > Pinus > Pinus taeda. Next base: position 139,855 of record APFE030850949.1, on the reverse strand, counting down.
AAGATCAAACGAAAGAAAATGAACTGTATAAGGAGCTGTACAAACAGAACCGAATGGAAGAGGAAGAGCAAAGGCAGAAATCACGATGCCTTTGGCTCAAATCAGGAGACAAAAATACCTCTTTTTTTCATAACAGCCTCAAACTAAGGCGAGCAGGGAATAACATTGAAAGAATAACAGTTGAGGGAAGAGTCCTAACAGAACAAGTGGAAATCAAGGAAGCAGCGTCCCGACATTTCCAAACTCTTCTAACAGCTGATCCTCATTACTTGGAAAACCCGGATTTCCTCAATATAATTGAGAACAAGATCTCAGAAGCCCAAAATGCAGATTTGGACAAGGAGATCACGTCGGAGGAGATAGAATGGTCAATTCACAGCATGCCCTTGGACAAGGCTCCAGGCCCTGATGGTTTCACAGTGGCCTTTTACAGAACCCATTGGGAAATTATCAAGAAGGATTACATAAGAATGGCAAAAAACTTCTTCACAAAATGCAAAATGGGCAGCAGCATTAAATCCTCCCATCTTGCTCTTATCCCTAAAGACCCCAACCCTCAGTCTTTTGATATATTCCGCCCTATATCCTTGTGCAATGTCTCCTACAAAATCATCACTAAGATCTTGGCAAACAGGCTTAAAAAAATTCTCCCTTCCCTCATCTCTGAGAACCAAGGAGGCTTCGTCCCTAGGAGACATATAACGGATAATGTCATTCTCATTCAGGAGGCAATCCACAGCAGCATATCTAGAAAGGAAAGGGGCATGATCATCAAACTTGACATGGCGAACGCCTTTGACCGGGTTAACCATTCATTCCTACAGGCAGTTCTAAAGAATTTTGGTATCTCTGAGTACTTCATCAGCAGGGTCATGGAATGCATTTCCTTCAACTGGACAGCTCCCCTCATTAATGGTAGGCCCTGCAATGCCTTCAAAAGTTCAAGAGGCTTGAGGCAAGGATGCCCGCTATCTCCCTTTCTCTACATTATCATGGCTGAAACTCTAAGCTTGCATCTGGATAATAAGCGCAGGTTAAAGGAAATAACAAGGGTAGAAATAGTCCGAGGAACCAAGGGGATTAACCACTTCCTTTTTGTTGATGACACTCTGTTAATCGGAGGTGCCTCAAGCCTTATGGCCCGGAGGTTCAAGAAAACATTGGACCTCTTTCTTCAAGCTTCTGGAGGTAATCTAAGCAACAACAAGTGCATGACCTACACTTGGAATGTCCCAAGATACATAACCCAGAGAATCTCTATAATCATGGAAATCCCTGCCCAAAGGAACTGGTCCCATTTTATGTACCTGGGGCTACCATTAGCCAAGGAATCAATCAAAACCGAGATTTGGGTCAAGCTAATTGAGAAATTGAGAGGGAAGCTCCAAAGCTGGGGAGTGTATTGGCTTAACCTAGCGGGCAGAACAATTCTCATCAAGGCCATCCTTTCAGCCCTCCCAATCTATCAATTTGCCACCACTCTCACTCCGGCAAGCATCCATAAGCACATGGAGCTGATAATTAGAAGCTTTTTGTGGCAAGGAGGAAAGAAAGACACAAAAAGGTTCAGCTTGGTAAAATGGGATAAGGTCATTCTCCCCTTAGAAAAAGGAGGGCTCGGAATTAGAGTTCCAAGGCTAGCAAACATGGCTATGGGCTTCAAATTGACCTGGAGGATTCTCAATGAGAGAGGAGCCTGGTGGATAGAGGTCATCAAGAGGAAATATCTGAATGGGGTCAACAGTAATATCCTCTCATAAACCAGCATCGACAGACAGTGTACACCTGTTTGGAAGCTGATAAAAAAAACTCTCCCCCAAATCAAATCCTGTATCTCAAGAGCTCCGGGCAATGGTAGAGATATCAGCATATGGGAGGATAGAATAATGGGCTCGGAGGCCAGAGGAACACTCCCTAATCTCAGGCCCCTGCAACGGTGGATGATGGAGGCAAACCTCAAAACTCTATGATATCTCTCTCTGGGAACAGAACTGTTGGATAGGTTGGAGATCTTTCTCCCTCCCCAATGATCTCAAGAACCTCTGGGCTGATCTTAAGACTTCACTCATAGGCTCAGCTCCCACAAACAGAATGTCAGACGACAAGTTTGTATGGGACCCCAATGGTGGCAGTTACACGGTCAAAGAGGGCTACAGAGCACTCCAAAATGCCTCAGCAATAAACAACTGGCCACTTCACAAAGCAGCTTGGAGAACTGAATGTCTGCCAAAGGTTAAACTTTTCAATTGGACCCTTCTTCATGGCAAAATACTTACTGCGGAAAACCTCAGGAAGAAGGGCATTCATGGCCCCTCAATCTGCTGCATGTGCAGGGAGGCGGAGGAAAGTAGCAACCATCTCTTTATTGAGTGCCCCTTTGCAAGATCTTGCTGGAATCTCATCACCAGCCCTCTAATCACTGGTGATCTCCCCAACCAGATCACTCTCCTTCAGAAAAGCTGGGAGAAAAGTTTCCCCCAATCCAACAAAAGCAAGAACCTAGCTAAAAGGATGTGGAATAGTATTCCCTCAAATCTTTGCTGGCAGATATGGATCGCCAGAAACAAGTGCATATTTAACAACAAGAAGCCAAGTATATCTAGCACCCTGGCTAAAACGATTGCACTCATTTCAGAGACCATTGAAGAAAATGGTATAACCCAGGCAGACTCGGAATTGACAGATGCAAGTGTAAAAGAGTGGATGAGTAAATTCAATTATGAAACAAGAACTCAAAATAATCCAAGCATAGGAAAAGGAAATCTGGATTGGAAGTTGAGAGGAACCAAGGAAGAAGTCAATAATTGGATACAAAAACAAAGGAGACCCACCCTCCATTTTGATGGGGCATCAAAAAATAACCCGGGTCAAGCTGGAGCTGGTGGAATTATTAAAGACTCTCAAGGGAAAACCATAGTTACATATGAATGGGGATTAGGCTCCATGTCCAACAACAAGGCAGAGGCATACAGCCTCCTTCTGGGGACCTCTATCGCTAGAAATCTCGGCCTCCAAAACCCTCTTATCATGGGCGATTCTGCCATCATCATAGAAGCCATGACCTCAGGGAAAGATTTCAAGCAAATGGCCTTAAACAGCATCAAAGGTAGGATAATGGAAACCATCAGGAGTTTCAGCGAAGTCACCTTCAAGCAAATTCTAAGAGGAAACAACATGGAGGCAGATGAACAAGCTAATAAAGCTACAGGCAGACAGACAGGCCAGGTCAGGGAGAATGATACAGTTTATGAAAAAACTATACCCTAAGCAGGCCTTCCCCATACCCCCACCCCTGAACATCAGTCACCTCAGGCACCACCTCCCGTGTATCTGGTCCTTCCCCAAATCTCCCTCCTCACCCCCAAATCTCCTTGAAATCCCAACTTGGTACCAAAGGAGATTAATCCGCCCTCAGGATTCGGTTCTGATCTCTAAGTCCTGTCTCATCATGAATCATCTCCTGATCAACGCAGTCATTCTCAGGACATGTGACCGTGCCCATCCCCTTCGCATGCTCCTCGACCGCTGCAAAATCATTTCAGAGGATCTCTCCCGTCCCAAGAACAGATCCTCCCAGAACTGGATCAATCATCGAAGAAATCTCTATGTTTCTATATATTGCTGCCTGGTTCTCAGTTTCTCCACAGTTCGCGACATTGCAAGGCATCTCCTCTGCGATTTCACCAAGCGATGGCATCATTCTGAAGCTGCCAACTCTTATCGAGATCCAGAGCTCCGCCCCTCGCTCCTGGTAACTGCTGATTTACGCTCTGTGGTTTTATTTATAACTGACCATTTGTTTCTTGATCGTTGCAGAGCCCCTGGTATCACATCGCTGCCCATCCACCTCAATCCCCAGCGCTTTTCTCTCCCTCCACCCCTGCTCTACCTCCTCTATAATATCGCATCTCTTCCCGATATTCCCCTTCTCCCCGATTTCCACCTCTTCTCAGATATATCAGATTCTCTCAACCAGTCTGGTATCATGGCGGATCATCAAGACCAACCGAACACTCAGGAGCCAGCGATCAATCTAGATAGGCTCTTCAGCAAAGAATGCACCATGTGCAAAACTCACACAATCATGATTAACAGATTTGTCAAGCATTTCAATGATATGAAGGACGATTATGAAGCTGATAGCAGATCGAAGCGGAAGAAATTGGAGAAGCAGAAGGATAAATTGAAAATCTGAAAGGAAGGTGCAGTCATCTGGAAGAAGCCATAGAGCATATCAGAGCCCTTACCCAGAGCTATCAAGCTGAGGCCTCTACTAAAGCTAGTGCCAGGAGAGACCCCATCCCTGATGATTCGGTCACTCAGAAACTTCCCTAAAATCTATGGTTTGTTAATTATGTCGGTTAGGTGGTGCTTTTGTTAGGCAATATAGCCGTTTTCTCTTCAATTTCAGTAATCATAGATGCAGAAACGAGGAAAATGGGTCTGCGCACCCGGTTTTGATCCTCTCCGCCCAAAACTTCGATATCTATGTACTAGAACTATGTTTTTGAGTTTTTATAATACAAAAGTAACCGATTCTGTTAAAAAAAAAAATATGCTCTGAAAAAAAAAAGAAGTGTATTCTGCATCACCTCTTTTTAAAATCGGGCACGTTTTTAGTACCCCTACGAAATAGGTAATCATATCGGTTATTTAAAGTGCCAAAAACTATGCTCTAAAAAAAATGTGTGTTCTGCATCGCCCCTTTTCGAAATCGAGTCACTTTTTCGCTATCTCTACAAAACGGGTAACAGTATCAGTTCCCGTTTCAAAGTTTATGTTGTTTTGACTTGTTGTGGAAGGAAGCGAACATAATTGCAATTGTACCTTATTGACGAGTTACTCATGAGGTATGATGTGAATTTATTTCAGTATATTTTAAATCTAATGGAAGTTATGTGCTCGGTACAGGAAGCATGAACATGCTCGATTGGGTGGTTGAAATCAGCTACAATAATTAGTAGCAACAACGAAAGGAATTGGAACATGCAGTAGTATGTTGGTAAAGCACTTCAGGATGAGGGCCATTGTGAGACACTTGTACCCAATAGTGTCCATTGATTTCCATGAGCATGTTACCACTGGTATGATGGTTTTGAGGTAGGGATATGCCTTTTTTTTCGTATCTTCCGATGTGAGAAAGCCTTGCCAAAGGATAGACTCCCCGGCATGGGGGTGCTAGCAAAACTTGGAAGGTGGGTGACTGCACGAAAAGGGTTACCGGACTCCCGAGGGACTGTGTAGCAGAGAAGGAAAGGTCGTGGATATATTTGTTTTGGTCATTAGCATTGTCAGATGGAATCAAATGCACACTGGGAATGTGCCCTGGAACAATGAGTCGGTAATTGTTCGCTGAAATGACAAGTGGCGTAGGATTGTAGCGCTTGACATTGGATGCAGATTTGACTTTGTAGTGGATTCTAGACTTCCTAGGAAGGAGGTGAATCCTGGTATTACTTTGAGGGTGGAGGTGCGAGCCTTTGGATTCCATTGTTGATTGATATAGGCATCGTATTATCTTATTTGTTGGTTTAGCAGATGTGCATATGTCTATATGTGGTTATTGTAAATACTGTAATGAGTTGTGTTATAAAGCTCCAGTAAATGATATGTTTGTCATGTTTTAGTAGATAGTCATTATAAATATTGTAACAAGTTGTGTTATAAAGTTCCATGGGTAGTATGTTTTGTTTTCAACAGTCTTTTTGGTTATAGGTGTCATTGAACACCGAGGACAATGTTCCCCCAAGGGGGAGGATTCTGTAACAACCCTAATGAATATTCATGTAAAAATATATCTAAGGCCATGGATGATGGGAAACGTATTCCAAGTTGAATGGTAGGGGAAACATTTTTTTTTTCTAAGTAATACTAATTCTATTAATAAAAACAATAAAATACAGTGAGGCTCCGGCCTCTGCGGTGTTGAAACAGAGTTATATCATGTTTAAACATTTAGAACTGAAACAGGACTGCCCACCTAGGGGAAACCAGTCTGAGTAAACCAATAAAAAAGTGTTGCCCACATAGGGGTCCCAACTCAAAAACCAACAGAGACATTTGTGGAGTTTTACCAAAATTGACAACATATTTTGACAAAACATTAAAAAAGCCCCTAGGAGTAGGAGCGGGGATTCGAAACCTGACGTCATGGAAATCTGGCTGCAAGGACCCACTAGATGTCGTTTGGTGGAGGCTCTTCCACAATGAAACATCTGTACTCATCCCAATCTTCCACAGCTTCTTGCGTGCCACCAGGGATGCCCCCAATTGCTTGCGTGCCACCCGAACTACCCTCGACTGCATGCCTGCCTCCAGGGATGTTCTTACCATGCTGAGCACTTTCATGGCCATCTTTGTGTCTGGGCAAACCAGAGCTGTTGTCCAAGTGCTTGCTGATATCCTCTTCTTCTTAACTGTGTCGTGAGTCTATACATCCTGCTCATACTGTGGGCATATTTCTTCACCGAATGCCACTATGACAGTGGCAATGATATCAGGGCAGTTCATGGTGTTGTGAAAGCTGAATTGGGTCACGTGGTGCGACTGTTGAGGGGGCGTAAGGGGATTGGTCGTCTGAGATGCATCATTAACTCTTCGAGCACCAAAGGCTTGGGCCCGACTTCTTCTGCTATGGGTGGCATGATATCTGCCTGAGAATTGGCCTCTGGATGAAGCTGAGGAAGGGGAGGACGACGGGGTCGTCGGCTCAGGAGGTGGCAGCGAGGGAGGGGGGATATTTTTTCCTCGCCTGCTACGCATCCAGTGTCGAAGACGCAACATGGTTCTGCAGGCGTGATGGAGCTGATTGGTGTGGGCCGAGATGACAAGAGTATTAGCAATGAGCAATGAGGGTGAGGCAGAGTCTACACGGGAGTTAATAGAGCTATTCAGGCGAGAAACAGTGGCATTTTGAGATAAATTCAGAGCGCAGTGAGCATTTTGGGAGAAATGGAAACCATCCCCCAAATTAATACAGCTGAGGAGCCAGCAACGCCTCCCTGTTGTCGTGCGAGAGCTCAGCTCTGCAGCATCAGGGGGTAGGAGCAATTCAGTGGGGAGGAGGTGAAAGTATGAAGGCTTGCAGAAGCCATGGCCTTAAGCTTGCAGAGAACGTCTTGACCTGTGCACTAGAGTAATGGCGCCTGCAGGTTGACAGTGGTTCGCCATAAATTACCTTGGATGGGAACACGGGTGGCCATGTGGCTTAGCTGCCTGCTGTCCCTTTGTCTAATCCTTATTAAATTCATCTTAATCACCCGCATCCGAGGGTGGGGGAAACATATTAATGGGTGTTGATTCAGTTTATTATGGCTAAGGAAATTGGCAAGGCAATGACTAAGGCTTTGGAAAGGAAAAATGGCATTTTTGGCACATTTATTTATGAAAATAAATGAAATTAGGAGAAAAGGAAGTTAAAGGTCACAGGTTGCATGTGAGGAGGAAATTAAAGGAAAATAATGGAAAATGAAGAAAATAGAGGCTTCACTGATAAAAAGGTTTCTGAGGATCAGTTGGACAACTTGTTAGTTCAGTTTTAGAGTTCTCTTCTATTCTCTCTCTCTCTCACTCTTGGACACTTAGAGTTTTCATGGATCACTTTAGCATTGGAGCAAGAAAGACAAAGAAGACAAGAGGAAGCAAAGAACAAGCAGGGAAAGGAAAGATCAAGCAACTACAACATGATTCATGGCAGGTATCGAATTTGCATGTGTATTTTACTTGCTATATTTGGCATCCATGGTATTGCATGCGGTTCTTTTCTATCATGGCATGGTATTTGTTAGATGCGATAGTGTTCTTCAGCCTAACCCTGCCATTTCCGGATAGCCTTTATGAGATGGGTTCTCATATTTTGGTTGATGTGGGATGACTGAATGGATTTGAAGTTGAGTGGGGTGGATCTCCGAAATGACAAACACATGGCCTAGTGGTCCCTGAACTGGAATGTGGATCACGGTAAAGCCACTGGCCTAGTAACCCTTGAGCCAGATTGTGGGTTACGGTAAAGCGAAGATTGTGTGCCTTGGTGGGCCTAGGAATCCTTACCGGTGAATGACGGGATATACGGTAAATCCAAGAGGTGGATTTCTATCCATTGCACATAGTAGTCCTGGGATGGGATGTACGGTAAAGCCTAGAGAGAGTGTCTCAGTGTAGGGCCTAGTGATCTCTGGATCATATTGTGGATTACGGTAAAGCCTGAGAGACTAGGAGGCACTCAAATTCCTCACGGGGTAGGTGGATAAATCTAGTGGCATCCATGCTTGTTTGGTGTGTTTTATGAGTCCCACATTCATGCTTGGAATATGAAATAGGGGTGATTGGCTGAAGAGATTTTTGGCTCAGCCATTCTACAGTCAGGTGGAACGTCGTAGTCCCATCTCCAGTTGGTTTATTGCATTCATTAATGAGACATTCATTCCCTTGGTTTTCATGTGTAAATGTATTAGTGTATAAGTGGATTTTATGGTTGTGATTTCATTGATATTTTTGTCCCTATTATGTTGGTTACATGTATGTTTTATGACAACATCTATGTATGGATCTCAGCGTGTTTTTACTTGTAAATGAATGGATAATGTATCTATGACCTAATAGATGATAATACAACAAATGACATGAGGGAACAATGGTTCTTAGTGATTCTCAGATAAGTATGAGATCCCTATGTTTAATTATGTTGGTTACACATGTAGATTATATGTTTACGATATGTTTGACAAAATGCCCATCATCGCTAGTAGGGGTCTGATTAAATTCTTGTTTAAATTATTGCTTTTGCATCATTGTTTCCCTATTCTTTTACTGGTCTTAAGTTATCATTCCATTCTTGGCAATGACCTAGGCTATGGGCTTGACAAAGTGGCTCAAATCCCAGGGACACTGGCACAAAACTGGAAAAATGGGTCTCTGGACATTGGCAGACAAGATTGTGAGAGCAACTCTAGGTTTCTGGACGTTGTCATGCCTATAGCATGAGACTGAATGAGTCTTAAGTTGGTCAAAAATTCAGTAGGACCTAAGGGCAACCTATCTGAGGTGTTGGATTGGTTCCTGAGGGTCTTGAAGTTGATGTTGAATGCATGTGTGCTATGTTTCAATCAATTCCACTTCATTAAGGTCACATAGGAGGTCAAATCAAATCATAGTAGCCTCTCGTCGCTTGTTTACCCTGGTTGGCATGGTTTCTTGGATAGATGTGGGAGGAGGGTGTTACACAAGCACACCCACATAAGTATTCTCATTTGTAATTTTGTTAAAACCTTGATTTAGTTTCTATGAGAATATTTTTAGTAGTCGTGAGGATAGAGGGTTTGGATATAATCATGGTTAAGAATATTGTCATATTTGTTGAAAAATGCAACAAGAAATTCTCAATTTGATTTTGCCTTGATTAAATTGAGAAAATCAAGATTTCCATATCAACAGACAACTTGGTTGCAGTTAACTTGTGTGACATGGCTTGTGTCACCCAATTTACTCAGTAAATTTGAGTTGGAGGAATTAAAGTTCAATTAAGCATGTGTGATTTCTAATTTGCAGCAATCAAAGTTAGTTATCTTAAGTTGCTTTCAGTTAAACTAGTTCCAACTATTGGAGGAACTAGTGGAAGGTCAGTTGTCTAGTGGAACTTCAGTCAAACTCAATGATCATCCAGTTAACTAATCAATCAATCCAAAATAGCTAATGCATATAGAGAATTCAAGTTCACCAGCTATGGTGGAGATTCTAAGGCAGTGTAACATCAATTGTAGATTAGTCTTGAGTGTATAAGTGTTGCATGCAATCATATGATCAACCTTGGGAATTGTGCAATCCATTTTGGAGAAATTCTAAAATAATAGGGGCCTAATTTCTCAAGGAATTGTGCACTGAAAGAGGGACTCAAGTAGAGGCAGGAATTGACTAAATATGGGTCAGATCTTCTTTGTGAGCAGAGAGTTAGTTTCTTCACTTGCAGGTTGTGCTCAATTGAGCAAATCAATTGTAATACATCTATGTTCATCAAATTATTGCAAGTAAGCATTAGTGTTTATAGCAGATTGCTTTCCCCGGGAAAAATATTGTGTGCATGTGTGTTATTTCTTATTGCATGTATGCATATTTTGCTCTAAATATTGAATAACTTTTGCAAAGAAATAGAGTAGCTTTGTGTCTTATGATTTTGATTAAAACTTCATGAGCAGTTGCAAATCTACACCATAATTTCTACATGGTATCCGAGTAGGATTCATATTAGAGCAAGAATTTCAAATTTGTTTCTCAGGAGGATAAAATTTCAAGTTCAATGCAACATGATCTCTTCAGAACTTAGAAGATGGCCTTTAATGGACTGAGGCTAGAGTATGCCTTAGAAGGCAACTCTAATTTCATTGCATGGAAGGATCACATGGAGGTAATATTGGATGAGAAAGGATTGCTAGAATACATCAAGACAGATCTTGAAAAACTGCTAAAATTTGATGCCTAGAACCTAGTTCAATGGAATAAATATGTAGTCAAGGCGAGAAGAATAATATTGGAGGGCATATGGGATCACATTGTCTCAAATCTCCACAGAAAAGAAAGTTGGTTTGCAATGTGGAAAGCACTAACACATTTTTTCAAGAATAGTAGTGACCACATGAAGTTGACACTTAAAAATAAACTTCAAAGTATCAAGATGCAGAAGAATGACATTATTCCACAGTATCTAAGCAAGTTCACGCAATGTCATGATGAACTTGGCAAAGTTGGTGTTAATGTTCCAAAAGATGACTTGGTAAGCCTAGCCCTTCTAGGCCTTCCCAAGCGCTGGCATAGCTACCAAGATTCAGTGAACATGAAGGAGAAACTACCAAATTGGGAACACTTATGGTCTAATTTGGTACAATAGGAAATAAGGTTGAATACCAAAGATGGGACTTCATCCAAGGGCGAGGATGAAGAAAACTTTGCATTGGTTGCAAAGAGAAAAAATGGAAAAGGGAAGAAATCTCAATTCAAACCAGAAACCAGCTAAGGGGGAAAGAAGAATGATTTGTCCAAAATTACATGCTTCCATTGTCATGAATACGAGCACTATGCCACGAATCAAGACCTCGGGAGGAGCAACAGGTGAAGCCTTGGCTTCACAGTTCAAGCTTGACTTTACCCTTATTGCATGCATGACAAGCACAATGATGGGGAGCATGTGGTACTTGGACTCAAGTGCATCGTTCCACATGACAGGGTGTAGAGAGTTCTTTAGTGACATGGAGGAGAAATATCTCCAAATTCATATTGAGCTGGGGGACGATAGAAGGTACAACGTGACCAAGATTGGTACAATCACCTTTTAGAGGGAGTCAGACTCCCCTCTTAGGCTTAAGGAAGTCATGTTCATTCCAGACCTAAATAAAAATCTCATCTTTGTTGCATTTTGGAAGATCGTGGTTATGATGTGATCTTCAATAAAGGAAAGGCATTCCTGAGACACATAGTGACGGGACAAGTGAAGAAAATCAGGGTTTGTGTGAAGAACCAGTATAAGCTAGATGTGAAAGACTATGTTGCATTAAGCACAAATGCAGAGAAGGTGCATAGTCGTGATGCCAGTGAACTTTGGCACAAAAGATTTGGCCATTTGCATCATGGAGCCCTGAAGATTATGTATAGAAAAACCACAGGCCTCCCCAAAGGAGCACTTGAGCAGCAGGATGTATGCAAAGGATGTACTTTGGGGAAGTACACAAAATCCCTATTCCATGATCGAGAAAATAAAGTACATGCATTCTTGGACAATAAAGTACATGCAGTCTGATGTCTGTGGACCTTTCTCGACAACCTCCACTACCAGGCATAAATGTTTTGTCATTTTTATTAATGAATTCTCACGAAAGTGCTGGATATTCTTAATGCGGAAGAAAGATGATATGTTCTCCAAGTTCGTAGAATTCAAGGCACTAGTTGAGAAAGAAAATGGCAAGAAGGTGAAGGCTCTCAGGAGCGATAATGGAGGTGAGTATGTGTTGAATGAATTTAAAAATTTATGTGCAAAAGAAGGCATTCAACGAGAGTTGACAATACCCCACAACCCACAATAGAATGGGGTGGCTAAGAGAAAGAACTGTAGCATTGTGGGAGTAGCGAGGGCAATGTTGCATGGCCAAGGCCTACCACTGCACTTGTGGGCAGAGGCGTGCAACACAAAAGTCTATTTGTAGAACCAGAGTCCTCATCACATTCTTCATATAATTACACTGAAGGAGGCTTTCTCGAGGAGGAAGTCAGATGTGTCACACTTCAGGATTTTTGGAGCCTCTGTTTACTGCCATGTATCCAAAGAATCAAGAAACTTAAGTCAACAACAAAGTTGGGGGTATTTGTGGGTTACATAACAACTCCCCATAACTACAGTGTGTACTTTCCATCCCTCAGAATGACAATTGTATTATGGGATGTAAAATTTGATGAGGAGAAACAGATGTGGTGCTCTCTTGAGAGGGAGCTTCAGATCCCACTAGAAGAGGAGCTTTTAACTCCAAAGGAGGAGCCTCATGAAGTTGTGGAGCAACCACAAATTGAGGAGTAGAGAGTGGATATAACCACTTAAGCAAAACCATCTAGAGAAGGCAAAAAAATAACCAGGAAAGTTGACAGACTTGTGCAGGATGCGACAGAGAATGTGGGAGCTCCTTCAAATATGCATGGGCAGAGAAGATCACTTGAACGATACACTGGCTACATGGCTCTAATGACAGAGTTTATAGAGACTGAGCCATCCTATTTCAAGGAAGCAGTAGAGAAACCTATATGGGTTGATGCAATGGAGGAGGAATATGAATCCATTATAAAGAACAATGTTTGGGAAGTGGTCCCAAGCCCAGTTGATAAATCAGTAGTGGGTTTGGGATGGATCTTCAAGGTAAAGCAGGCAACAGACAAAAGCATAGAAAATTATAAGGCCAGATTTATGGATAAGGGGTACTCTCAAGTTGAGGGAATTGACTATGATGAGACTTTTTCTCTTGTAGCAAGGTACTCATCCATTAGATTAATTATTGATCTAGTTGTGTAGATGGGGTGGAAGATCCACTAGATGGACGTAAAAATAACATTTCTCAATGGGGTTATTAAGGAGGAGGTGTACAATGAGCAACCATAAGGTTTTGAGACATTTGATCGAGAGTCTCATGTGTGTAGACTCAAGTGAGCATTGTATAGTCTCAAACAAGTACCCAATGCTTGGCACACCACGATCGATAGCTATCTCACAGTTTGGGCTTCACCAAAAGTGAAGCGGATGCAAATCTCTATTACATCTTGGTAGAAGGTAAATTGCTTATTATTGTCTTATAGGTTGATTATTTAATTTTAACTAGTGATGAGCGAATGATCAGATCTTGCAAGGGAATTTGAAATGAAGGACATGGATCTCATGCACTACTTCCTCGGTTTGGAAGTATGGCAAGGTGATGGGGAACTGTTTGTCTCTCAAGGAAAGTATGCAAAGGAGATACTACATAAATTCTACATGGAGAGTTGCAAACCCATGGAGACACCTCTAACGACTAACTGGAGGAAGGAGGATGCCACTTTAGGTGAGGAAGTGGATGTTACCATTTATCGGCAGCCAGTGAGTTCACTCATGTATCTTGTGAACACACGACTAGATATATGCTATGTAGTCAACCAATTGAGCCAAGCTATGGTTAGGCCAACCAAGTTATTTTGGAAGGTAGTTAAGCATGTTTTACGGTACCTCAAAGGCACTACCCAATTTGGACTATGGTACATATAGACAGAGGGAGTGAAGTTGTGTGGCTTCACAAACACAGATTGGGTGGGCAGTGCATCAGACTGAAAGAGTAAATTAGGTGGAATTTTCAGTGTTGGGTCCGTAATTATTTCTTGGTACAACATGAAGCAAAGATTTGTGGTGCTCAACTTGACAGAATAACAATACATGGTTGCAAGTCAAGCAACACGTGAGATGATCTAGATGAGAAAAATACTTCTTGGGTTGTTTAGTTAGATGGTGGATCCAACTATGATCCACTGTGATAATCAGAGTTGCATCAAACTCTCTGAGAATCCTGTTTTTCATGGTCGATCCAAGCATATAGATTTTTGGTATCACAATTCATGGGACTGTGTGCAAAGGTAGATAATGTTGATTCAATACATTCAGACAAAGGAACAAGATGCTGACATTTTGACAATGGCCTTTTCAAAAGGGAAGTTTGAGTTCCACAAGTGTAGGATAGGGGTGGTTGATAATCCCTTTCTTGCTGAGAGGAAGCATTGAAAAATGCAACAAGAAATATTCAATTTCATTTTGCCTTGATTAAACTGAGAAAATTTGAATTTTCACATCATCAGATAACTTGGATGTAGTTAACTTGTGTGACATGGCTTGTGTCACCCAGTTCACTCAATAAATTTGAGTTGGAGGAGTTAGAGTTCAGTTAAGCATGTGTGATTGCTAATTTTTAGCAATCAAAGTTAGTTATCTCAAGTTGTTTTCAGTTAAACTAGTTCCAACTATTGGAGGAACTAGTGGAAGGTTAGTTGTGTAGTGGGACATCAATCAAACTTAGCAATCATCAAGTTAAATGATCAATCAATGCAAAATAGCTAGTGCATGCATAGGATTCGAGTTCCTCAATTGTGGTGGAGATTCCAAGGCAGTGTAACATCAACTGTAGACTAGTCTTGAGTGTACAGGTGTTGCATGTAGTCAGATGACCAACCTTGGGAATTGCGCAATCCATTTTGGAGAAATTTCAAAATAATAGGGGCCGGCAGAAATTGACTAAACCTGGGTTAGAGCTTCTCAGTGAGCAAAGAGATAGGTTATTCACTTGCAGGTTGTGCTCAGTTGAGCAAAGCAATTGTAATACATCTCTATTCATTAGATTAATGTAAGCAAGCATTGGGTTTTTTAACAGATTACTTTCCCAAGGAAAATATTGTGTGCATCTATGTTATTTCTTATTGCATGTCTGAAATTTTTCTTCTTTCTTATTGCATGTCTCACATTTTTATTGTAATACATCTCTATTCATTAGATTAATGTAAGCAAGCATTGGGGTTTTTAACAGATTACTTTCCTGATGAAAAATATTGTGTGCATCTGTGTTATTTCTTATTGCATGTCTGACATTTTTGTTCCTTCTTATTGCATGTCTCACATTTTTGTTTTTTCTTATTGCATGTCATAAATTTTTGTTCTAAATTGTGAATTAACTTTGGCTGAACAATAAAGTAGCTTCTTGTCTTGTGATTTTGATTAAAACTTCATGAACGGGTCCAAATCTACACCATAATTTCTACACTATTTTTATAAAATATTTTGATTTTTAATAAGCCATGGTATTGTAACAAAGCCTATTCACAAGTTCATAATATCAATGGCAAAGTAGAGGTGAATATCCATGGTGAAGAATATTGTAATACTGTTATAAAATATTTTGATTGTGAAATAAGTTATGTTTTTTGGGCATGTGGTATTGATAAGCCATGGTATTGTAAAAAAGTCTATTTACAAGTTAATAATATCCATGGTAAAGTGGAGGTGAATATATATGGTTAAATTTTTTGTTATATTGTTATAAAATATATTGATGGTGAAATATGTTATGTTTTTTGGGCATGTGGTATTGATAAGACATGGTATTGGCCCATGGTATTGTAACAAAACTTATTTACAAGTTAATAATATGCATGGTAAAGTAGGGGTGAATATCCATAGTTAAGAATCTTGTCACATTGTTATAAAATATTTTGATTGTGAAATAAGTTATGGTTTTGGGTATGTGATATGCCATGGTATTGACCCATGGTATTGTAACAAATCCGATTCACAAGTTAATGAAAAAAATATAAGAAATTGAATTTATTATTTTTATTGCTTTTATCTTTTTATTATTAATTGAGCCAATATTTAAATGTTTACACTCATCCTCAATATTGAGGTTATATTACTTTTAACTTTTATTTATTACTTCTAATTTTTTGTTTATTAATTTTAATTTTTTATTATTAATCGAGCCAACATTTAAATGTTTACACATATTGCTTTTAACTTTTTATTTAAAATTGTTTACATACTTACATTACACCTACACATCTACCCTATATTAAATGTAGAGCACTTCTCCGTACCATAACTTTTCCAAAATAACTAACAAATAATCAACCTAATATTAAATTAATTGAATAATTAGTATTAAATTGTAGAGCACCTCTCCCTACCATAACTTTTCCAAAATAACTGACAAGTAATCAACCTAATATTAAATTAATTGAATAATTACTATTAAATTGTAACCTCTCCGTACTATAACTTTTCCAAAATAACTAGAACACCTCTCCGTACCATAACTTTTCCAAAATAACTACACCATAACTTTTCCAAAATAACTAGAACACCTCTCCGTACCATAAATTTTCCAAAATAACTACACCTACACATCTACCGTATATAAAATTGTAGAAGACCTCTCCGTACCATAACTTTTCTAAACTAACTAGAACACCTCTCCATACCATAACTTTTCCAAAATAACTAGAACACCTCTCCGTACCATAACTTTTCCAAAATAACTAGAACACCTCTCCGTACCATAACTTTTCCAAAATGACTAGAACACCTCTTCGCACCATAACTTTTCCAAAATAACTAAGGAATAATCAACCTAATATTAAATTAATTAAATAATTAATATCAATTAATCAATAAATATAAAAAATATTGTCATGATTTGTTCTTACCATTCTTTTAATCTAAACAATGATGAAATTCTTATTCCATTCATCATTCATCAAATCTAAAATTTATGAGATTTATAAATTATTTTAGATTTTATTATAGTTTGATAGTTTTTTTCCAACAATAAAATGATAACAAAATTATTATTATCATCCACTAAAATTACCTCTCGGGATCATAACTTTTCCAACTTTTCCAAAATAACTAAAGAATAATCAACCTAATATTGATATAATTAAATAATTAATATCAATTAATCAATAAATATAAAAAATATAATTTTGTTCTCACCATTCTTTTAACCAAAAAAAATGATATAACTCTTATTCCATTCATCAAATCTAAAAGTTATGAGATTTATAAACTCTTATTCCATTCATCAAATCTAAAAGTTATGAGATTTATAAATTATTTTAGATTTTATTTAATTTAATAATTTTTTCAAACAATAAAATGATAACAAAATTATTATTTCATCCACTAAAATTAATATTAATTTATTAATTTTGTTAGTAATAAAATATTAAAAAATCTTAATTATCATCCACTCAAATCGATATTAATTTATATTTTTTTACCCAAGCAATTAATTCTAACATTTGAAAACAACCCATACTACCACTAAGTAAAAGAGATCAAATTAGCCAGCAGGTAAATGAGATATTCAACAAGTTAGTCAAGGAGATAAAATATATTCAAGAAAAAAGCAAATCCTTCCTATGAAAATTGAATACAAACCATGCCTACCATAATCTTCACAGAATATCTTGTGATGATTAGGTTAAGGTGAACTGAATCAAATCAAAGTTTCATTAACACCATTGACCAAGTACACCATTTCTTAATTATGATATTTAGTCTCTTCCTTCTTTAAGACATTGAAAGGACTGCCATCTCAACAAACAAAACAGGGTCCATGACATTGTCAGTTATACCCAACTATAGAGATAGGTTCGTTAGAATAATGTGCAACTGATGTGCCATCTGGTCCAGATATCTGATTGGTACGACCAGTATCTGCAATATCATTTGGTTTGTGCAAAAGGCAATCAAAAGTGCAGAGAGTGACAGCTCCCCCAAGAGCCACCCCTCTACACAGAAAAGTAATGGAAAATTGTGTATTTGGCTGGGCAGACTTCCTATTCTTGCAACCAGCAAGCCAAGGACAGTGGAGTTCAAACCAGATCGACAGTCGAGTTCAAACCAGATCCATGGGCATGACTGCTGTAATCTATCCTTTTTTAATGAAAATATACTTCTGCTCTGATAAATCAAGATAATATATTTTATAGGACACGGGTCACATGAAATGATTAAGACAGATTTTGTATATATAGGCAAGGAATACATGAATTGTACTGGCGGCTTAAGGTGTGAATTATATCATTGATATGATGATAGCATGACAGAAGAAGACAAATTTGAATATATTTTGACATATGACAAATTTTTTCCCAACTGTAATTTCACACTGGGTTTGATAAGCTGGTTACAAAATTCCATTTTTAGAGCAGGAGTATCACTTTGTCATGGATTGTTTTTTTATGGATAATTTTTTTCTTTCTGGATAATGGTAGGAAATTGATATTTATAAATTTTCTAGAAAAAATATACAGTTATACATATGATTTATATGGTTTACCAAATTGGTGACTACTAAATCCATGGAAACCAGATAAGTGACTACTAAATCCATGGAAATTATCATACACATTATTACTGTTATGGATTGTAATAATATTTATTGAGTAACAATTTTATTATTAAATACTTTTTAACTAAATTTAAAATCCCCAAAACCCTAGAGATCTCTAAAGTAATTCAACGTGATGGATAAAATTTCAAATTCAAATTATGGAATTAGATGTATTGTTAGCTTTTCATCAACTGACATTAAAAAAATAGAAGTTGTTAAATTTTTTATTATTATATTTTATAAGATTGTTTGAGATTGTAAATTCTTATTCTGGTGATTTTCATGATTAAAAATTTCTTAAATTTGACTGGGAAAAATTAACTAGAATATCCCTTTTCCCTTACCTCTCGCTGGACTAAAACTTGATATCCTGTATCTCATTTAAAACATCCAACTAATACAATTAGTTGTCTAGGTCTGAACGAATTTGTGAGATAAAGCTTTATTACCCATGATTTCTTCCAGCCAGAAAAAAAAAACCAACTATCTTTAGAAAAAACCATTAATTGTTGCTTTGAATTTGCATTTTCCTCCTACAATACAGTACAGAGATGATCTGATACGGTTTGATTTTAGAAATGATGATTTGTTTGCAAATACAAAACTAAAGTAATAAGCATTTGCCATCAAACTCATGATTGCAAAACTTTATCAACAGAGAGTTGAGTTGAATCCTTCACTCAAGCGATCTCAAGATCAAATAACCTTCAGGTAAATCAGATGGGTATGGCATGGAGCTTGCCAGCTTGCTGCCCCTTCTTTGTCCTTTTCATTTGAGCCATGTGGCGCTAACACCTCGGGATTCTACATTAATTTTGTTCGATAGTTTATAAGCTTGATTGATTGTCCAACTGGACAATTTAATTTATTTATTTTTGTATATATTCATAAAATATATACCCTCCAATCCCACTTTGGTTGTGTATATACCCCACCCTCTTCCCGGACACCTTTGTGTCTGATTCACAAGAGATTTTGATTGATGGTACAACAGACAAAACCCACCAAGCAAGAACCAGCTGAACTGCACTCCTTGGTATATTCCATCCCCTGGTATATACACACACCTTGCTTGCTTGCTTTGACCGTGAAACAGAAAGAAACCAAACCACTGTTCAGCTCAGCATTAAATTCGAGTCTTAAGGCCTAATGGGTTGTATTTAAGGTGTTGTTATGGCTCTGGGATTCAAGTGTTGTGTTATGATCTGAGAATGCTGGGGAGTTAGTGGGTTTTAAGTGAGAGGAGGCGCAAATGAAGGAATCCAGCTCTCACGATGCCCATTCCCGTGAAGGGGAGCAGAAGCAGCTGAAGCCCAAGTCCAGTGCAAGCGAGAAGGAGAAGACCAAGTTGAGAGAGAGGCACAGGAGGTCCATCACTACCAAGATTTTCAATGGTTTGAGGAAATATGGGGGGTACAATCTTCCTCCCAGGGCTGATATCAATGATGTTTTGAGGGCTCTCGCTAATGAAGCGGGATGGATTGTTGAGCCTGATGGCACCACTTACAGAGCGCAGGTAAGGAGAGATCCTAGTTGATTTTTGACCCTGAGTGTCTGTATTTTTCTGTTGGTATTGGTCCTGATTTACTGTAGAGGATACATAGCTTGGATGGATGAGTTACTGGGGATTGTGCATAAGATGTAAGTTTTGTGAATGTTTTTGACTGTGATTTGGGTAATGTGGTTGTTTGGTTCATAGATTTATGGGATGAATGAATGTACGTATTTGACTGCTATGTGGGTTGGCGGGTCTGCGCCAATAAAGGGGAAGTGCATGGTTTGATGTGATTCATATGCTGAGGAAGATTGCGGTTCTCTGTTTTTAGTTATGCAATGAATCAATGGTTAGGTTATAGAATGAATTAATGGATAATTTGGGCTTTAATGCATATGTTCATGGAGAATGTCCGTTTTCAGTCCGTGTTCATAGAATGAATGAATGAATGAATGAATGATGATTTTGACTGTGAGATGCGTGTTACAGAGAATGCTGGTTCTCAGTCTGTGTTCATAGGATAGATTAATATATGAGGCTGTGATGTATGTGTCCTGGAAAATGCGGGTTCTCGCTCTGTGGTCATAGAATGAATTAATGGATGAGTTTGACTATGATGTAGGTGTTCATGGAGATTGTAGGTTCTCAGGCTGAGGTCATAGACTAAATCAACGGATGATTTTGGCTGTGAATTAATTTTCATGGAGAATGTTGCTTGTCATTGTATGAATCAATGAATGATTTTGACGGTGGAGTATTTGTTCATGGAGAATGTTGATTCTCAGTGTGCGGTCTAGAATGAAATAATGGAGGAGTTTGACTGTTATTTATGTGTTCGTTGAGAATGTTGGGTTTCATTGTGTGTGTTCATAGAATGAACGAAAGTATGAGTTTAACTATCATGTCTGTGTTAATGGAGAATGTTTAGTTCTCAAGGTCATGGAATGAAATATTTGATGTTTTTTTGCTGTGATGTATGTGTTCATGGAGATTTCTAGATCTGACTGTGGCTATAGATTGTATTAGTGGATGAGTTTGACTGTGACTTCGTAGGGAATGTTGGTTCTCAGTCCTTAGTCATAGAATGAATTAATGGATATTTTTGGTTGTGATGGTTATTTATTGAATTTATTCACAGGGAGGATGCAGAAGTAGATGTTTTATTGTGTTTGACCTGCTTAGGAAAAATTCAGGTTCTCTGTTTGTAGTTATAGAATGAATGAAGCCAAGGTTTTGGTTTTCATTTGTGCTAGAAAAGAACATTGGCTGTTCCTATGACTGTAGTCTGTAGCATGCCCAAATGACTGTTTTTAAATTGGCATCACAGATAGAAATAATGTGGATTATTGATTTATTGTGTTAGTATGGAGTGTTTGGCTATGGTTAGTAGTTACAGACAGGATGAATGCGGTTTTTCAGATTCTTCTCATGAAATGCATGGAAAGAGTTCTAGATTTGTTGGCTGTGATTTGTGCTCAAGAAAGAATGCGGTTGCTTGGTTTCGGTTATCGAATGTGTGATAAGTGCTTTTCACCTGGGTTTACACATATGAAGAATGTGGGTTCTTGGTTTATGATAATCTAAAAATCATGTGAATGTTTTCTCACAGTGATATGTGCATAGGAAGGATGCTGGTTCTTGGTTAATGGCTTTAGAATGAATGAATTGCTGGCTTTTGACTGCCATTCACTGATGGGAAAATAATGCGACTTCTCAATTTACGCTTGTTGACTGAATATATGAATATTTTTTCTGTGATTCAAATTGAAGAAAAATGTCAGTTCTCGGTTTATTGTTATGAAATGCACAGATGAATGGTTTTGGCTTTGGTTTAATGCTGATTATACCATCCGTATCCTCAGCAATTGTTGACTGATTTATGCTCAGGAAGAATGTTAGTTCTGTTTATAGATTGGGTTAATAAATAGCTTGACCATAGTTTACACCCTGAGGATGAAGGTTGGTTTTCAGTTTCTGGTCTTTGAATGAATGCATGGATCCTTTACTATCAATGATGCTCAAGAAATAATTTGTTTCAGAGTTTTGGGAATAGAATGCATGCCTGACTAATTTATTTGTTCATGTGCTCAAATGAGTGGTCTTGGTTTTTTTATTAACCATAGTAGACATAAATTGCAATTCATTGTCTACATGATTGTTATTGTGTCAGCAACTATTGGGAATGCATAACTTAGAAATAAAATGAACAGGTTTTGTTGTGATTTACAAACAGTGTCTACACTCATTTATGGATATACTATGTATTGTAAGAGGGTTCGCACCTGCTTACAGTTAATAGCATGTATTGACAGATTGATTAATTATTTTCTTTGCGCTCAGAAGACTGAGGTTTTTGGGGGTATGGTTATTGAATAGACCGTGATGAATAATTGAATGTTTGGGATGTAGGTGACTGTCAATAGGGATGTGATTCTTTGTGACTAAATGATTTGCTGCACATATATCTCTAAAATATGAATAAACTGACTTAAATCAATGGTTTTGACCTTGCTTTAATCTGCAGTCATATGATGGTTATAGATTAAATTAATGGTTAGTTTGACTGTGATTTATACTCAGGAAAAGTGTGGGTTCTCAGTCTTATTGTAAGAGAATGTAAGAGTGGATGCTTTGACTATTATTGCTCAGCGAGAAAGTGGGTTCTTGATCTATGGTCAGAGCAAGAATTAATTGATATTTTGATTGTTATACTCAGAAGATTTGGGCTCTTGAGGTTTTGACTGTGAGGTATATTTTAAGAAAGAATATGTTTTGTTTGGATTATGGTGATGGAAAGAATGGAAGGACGTCTTGACTGTGATCTATGTTCAAGAAGCCATTTGGTCCTAACTTCAAGGATATAGAATGCATGGATGATTTGTTGTGGATTCTGATTTAAACAGGTAGAATGTGGGTTCTCAATTGATAGTTTTACAACACGAGTGATTGATTTTTATTTGAGGCTTACCTAGGAAGAATGTTTGTCCTCTGTCTAAGTTTAGTGAATAGATTGGATTATCATGCTTAATGAAGGGTACTAATGTGGGTTCAACAGTTATGGCGGTATACCAAATGTTTTTTTATTCAGTCTTAAGTTTTACCAGACAGATAAGATGTGAGTTCTCTGTTTTTCTTCAGGGTTACAGATCAATGAATGGTCTTGACTGTCTTCTTCTTTCTTTTTATTTATTTATTTATTTTTATCTTATGTGGTTCACGGTCTTCGAAGATCGGTGACCGCTATGTCCACAGAATATTTGTACCAGGCAGATCTACCTGAAAGGATCACTTCCTGCTGACTCAACCACGGAGCCTGACTCTGACGAGTGTCAAGAGTTGAACCAGTGACCTCTCAATAGCAAAGGTGCTTTAGTGATGGGAACTCGACCAGCTGAGCTAACCTTAGGGGCTAGTCTTTACTGTCTTCTATGTGAAGAAAGAGCTCTTTTTTAATTTCAGATAATAATTTTGTTTTCTTTTGTGTATTGTATGCAGGATAATTTGGATTATTTTCTATGTTTATTGTGAAATTGAATGCCTGGTTATGTGCACAGATTAAACTTGGCAGGTTCATGGCTCTTTTTTACATGTTCTGGAGATGAACTGGCAATCCTTTCGGCAATGGCTTTTGCACACATAAGTGCTGTGGGCTCTTTGGTTTTTACTGAGATGGGATTGAATGAGTTTGCCTGGATTTGCACCGAGAGTGATTTTTTTTTCTTGTTTTTTAATCAAGTAAATGAATGATTATCCTTGGCTCTGATTTACTACAAGGAAAACTGGGTTCTGTTTTTCATGTTTGGGAATGAATAACTGGCTTTGATTGTGAGTTCTCTATTTTTATACAGGGAAGAGATCAATGAATGGTCTTGACTGTGTCAGTTATGCAAAAAATAAGCCATTCTTTTAATGTTCATGTAATATGTTTTATTCTTTTTGGTTTATTGTATGCAGGATAGTTTGGATTATTTTCTATGTTTATTGTGAAAATGAATCTCTGGTTCTGTGCGCGAATTAAACTCAGAAGGTTCATGGTTCTTCTTTACATGTTCTGGAGATGAATTGGCAATAATTTTGGCAATGATTTTGCACACGGGGCTCCTTGGTTTTACTGCAAAGATGTGATTGAAAGAGTTTGCATGGATTTTCACTGAGAGTGATGTAATTCTCGTGTTTATATGAAGTAAATGGATGAATATGTTTGGCTATGATCCGCTGAAACGACTGGCTTCTGTGTTTTATGTTTGCGAATGGATACATGGCAATTATAGTGATGTAATATTGGGCAGAAACTAGAAGTTTTGTAAATATGTTTCTAGAAGGCTCAGAAATACTACTTTTGGGTGTCATATTCAATGAATTAATGAATGAATGAGTTTAGAAGTGATTTATGCTGAAAAAGAACGCAACTTCTGGTTTCTTAGTTTTAATTATATTTTGGTGATATAGCGGACGGATGGATCTGTCCTGATTCACTTTCTAGAAGAATGCCTTATTTTGTGGGTTGAATCTCCGAAGGAATGTGGGTTGGCATATTTATGTTGGGGAAGGAACTACTATATTTTTTAATTTATGCTTACATTTTTTATTTAATGTTGAATCTCTGAAGGAATGCGGGTTGCCATATGTATGTTCAGAAGGAACTACCACATCTTTTGACTTTATGCTTGCATTCTTGAATTAATGCAGCTTCTTTGTCTGATGTTTGGAGAATTTATCAATCACTTGGTTTGACTTCAATTGATAAACAGGAAATCTGGGTTTGTGTTATGTCCAGGACTTTTGGTTTTATTGAGTTTATTCCGAGGCATATGCGTCCTGTGTTTAATTTACAGTAAACAAATTGATGAATCATTAACCATGATTATGGCATTAATGCAGTTTCATGTTCTTGTTCAGGGAATTCCTCAGACATCAGGGAATCACAGTATGCCTCCTATGCAGCAAACTACTGTTATGAAAACCTCATTGACACCTACAAGTAGCTTCGGTGGAGGAGTTAGTATGGGAGGCTTCAATTGCCCAATCCCTGCAATAATTACTGACAATATTGACATGACAGGTGGAGATTGTTCAACCACAGCTTCTCCACGTCACATGGGAATACAACAGCCCTCAAACAATTCATCTCTTTCCCTTCTTCCGAGCTCAGGTCTCTCTTCTCCATTTGCATCTCCGGCTTCCAGTGATGGAGCTCAAGGGCAACTGGTTACAAGCTTCTTTCCTGGAATGGCAGGAGGGTATCTACCTACAAGTGGAAGAGAAAGAGAAATGTCTTTGATGAAAGACGACGTTTCTGCATATTTCAGCGCTGATACACTTGAAGCTAGGGAGTTTATGACAAGCAGGGATACACTTGAAGCTAGGGAGTTCATGACAAGCAGGGATACACTTGAATCTAGGGAGCTTCTGATGGGCAGGAATAACATTATCCCTAATTCAAATATTCTCAATTATGCCAATTTATCAGGTGTAAGATATGGGATGAGAAGTACATTACCTTCTATCGTGATGCTTTCTAACCAGCACCCTTTCCTGCAGGAAGCTCGAGCTTCAAATCAGAATACACCTATTGGCTCCCCACAGCGTCATGGAGGAGCTGGTTGATCTGGTTTTCTTGTAGGGAAAACTGGCTTATTTTTTTCTAATGCTGAGTAGTGCCCTCAACTGCAAATTTTGCTATTGACCTAGATCGCCTGGTCTGTTTTGTCAGTTTCCTTGGCCATTTTTTGCATAGAACATGCCCCAAGGTTTTCCTCAGGTTTTCTTTGTCCTGGTAGAATTAATGCATGACACTATGACTTACCTGGTCCTTTCTCCCAACTTTTTGACGAGCACAAGGAATACCACTTTTACCTTTTCGATTTCCTGTATTTTAAGCTTGCTATGTAGTAAATAGTGAACTAGTCAACTGTGTCTCAAACCTTCTTACTGCTAAATATCAAAGTTAATATTAATTGCAGGATTTGATTCTCCAACCACTCGTTTAGTTCAAAAAAATGGCTGAACTGAAATGTCCAAGATTGATAGATTTTACTGGACAACTGCTCATGAATGAGCACTGTTATAGAGGCAAGATCTTAACATGTTCTAACTTTTGTAAAAATGACTACTTGGACAATAGATTTGAAATACAATGATATTTCAAGGCTCTTTTATCTGAAGATGCCATTATTTTCTTTGTTCCTGTTATAGACTGTTGAGCAAATACTTTATCCTATAAGCTTAATATTTTGTGCATGGACATTTGTGAACTTTTTGGATCTCTTGATTCATTTCAATTTTTCATTATTTCCTACTGTTGGCTCATGCTCATGCCGTGGTTTGCTGTATCATCTCTGGTAGATTCTTATTGATATGACTTACAGTTATTTTAGATCTGGCTAGATTCTCTGTGGCAAAAGTAGATCCACTGTTAGCAAGTTATGGACATAGGATAAAAGCATTGTTGCAAATGATAAAAAGTACTGGTTTTTCTAATGGAATTGTGTATATTAAACTAATCATGCAGCCTCTGAAATGAATCTGCTCCAATTGTT
Source organism: Pinus taeda (assembly GCA_000404065.3). Classification (NCBI taxonomy): domain Eukaryota; kingdom Viridiplantae; phylum Streptophyta; class Pinopsida; order Pinales; family Pinaceae; genus Pinus; species Pinus taeda. The sequence goes on along the minus strand of APFE030850949.1, from coordinate 113,387 downwards.
TACGCTTCTCTCTTGGAGTCAGAGGATTTGGATTTTTTTTTAAATGCTTGTGACAAGTGTGTTAGGATCACAAAACATCAAGAGGAGAAGTGGTGGTGTCCAAAGACAATTCTATTGGTCACCCCGAGAAATTAACATAGAATTTTTTAGGCCTTTAAATAAGTGTTAAGTGACATTTTAGGCCTTTAAATAAGTGTTAAGTGACATTAGAGAGGAATACCATGGACAAAACCATGGCTTGTCATAAACCTGGAGCCTGGAGCCTGAAAACCACTGGTAACTTCTCTAATACAAGATATTCGAAAGATATTAAAATGGAATGTAGCAGGCCTACCACATTTGAAAAAATCCCTTGGCTAAGAGGCCACAGCTGGGAAAATCTACTCAGGGCTTGCACCTAGCCCGATTTCCAAACAGTCCTTAGTCAGGTGAAGAAGGCTGCTTGAACAGGTGAGATGTCTTTGATGCGAAACTTGCTTTAAGTAACATGCCTTCGAGGGGCTACGTTTCTTTTAATCTGGAAGTGCTTTCAGCAACATGCTTGGAGTGCTGTGCGGCTCAATAAGAACTTTCGTCGGCTTAGAAAGCTAGCACTGTGAATGGTATCTAATCTGAAATTTGCTTTGGATTTGCCCTAAAAAGGCACGGTTTTGTAACAACGTGCCACAGTGAGAACTATACCTTACTGAACTAGGTAATGCTAGGCAAAGTTGGCAATGGACCAGGACCTCATAACTTCACTTATCGTTAATCCTGAACTTTTTTTTGCACTATCGAAACAGCTAAATATAGCAGGAAACAGCTAAATATAGCAGCTGTCATGGTTGATGGATTCAGGTTACGCCTGATCGACTTAAATCAATGAAAAATAGTTTTGATGGATTCAGGTTACGCCTGATCGACTTAAATCAATGAAAAATAGTTTTGATGGATCCAGGCTACCATCGACTTAAATCAATGAAGAATAGTTTTGATGCGTTTTTTCTTCAGGTGATTACTGGAAGCGGAATGGGTAATTGGGTTGGGCTTGTATTCTGAGTACAAACTATTAGGTATTATTTATATGGTTTTACAGATGGTAGATGGGTTAGTTGAGGTTTTAACCCCTTACCTGGCAAGGGGTTTGAACCAGTTACTTGAATGTCTTATCGGTATACCTGGTTTGAACCAGTTACTTGAATGTCTTATACCAGGAGTATCTTATTAATGCACCCTATTCAAAGTAATTGATATTGGAAGCTAGTTTTAATTTATATTTCATAATTTTGAGATAGTAAATATTATGATTAATCAAAAAATTTAGGTAAAGTCATAAATCTAAGTTTTATCGATTTGTTTATAGTTTTTTTTAATAGTTTTATTATTTTATTTTTTAAATTAAGGTATAATTACATGGATTTATTTTAGAATAAAATTTTTAGAATTTTAATTTAATTATTAGATGAATAATAGAGATTTGATTGTTATAAAATATTTTAGAATATTTTTATTAGGAAACACATCAAAGATGGGGATTTGCTCCAAAGTAGTTATGCTTCTTTTATTTTTTTAATTAAACTGATTAATTAAAAGAAATGTTATTTGTTATGGATTTCTAGGCATGTGGCATTGGTAAGCCATAATATTGGCTTATGGTAATCACAAATCCTATTTACAAGTTCATAATCCCTATGGGAAAGTAGGAAGTGGATTGGTAAGCCATAGTATTGGCTTATGGTAATCACAAATCCCGTTTACACGTTAATAATCCCTATGAGAAAGTAGGAAGTGGATTTCCATGGTTACGAGTTTATTGCATATTTTGTCTTTTTTAAGAATATGTATATGTTTATTATTTTTAAAATCTTTGGCAATATGAGATGTATTATATAGTTAATTTGATGCTTATTATAGATTGTTTAATATATATAGCTACATCAATGCGAGGGCCATTGAAAATTTGTTTAATCCCATTTTGTCTTCTTTCTTTTTGTAAAATAGTTTAAGATAGGGAAGATATATTAAAAAAAAGGAGTAAAATTAGATTGATGTCTGTCTGCCATTTAATATATATAAAACCAGTTTAAGATAGAGAAGATAAATTAAAAAAAGAGTAAAATTAAAACCAGTTTAAGATAGGGAAGATAAATTAAAAAAATAGTAAAATTAGATTGATGCCTGTCGGTCATTTAATATATATAGCTACATATTTGTTTAATCCCATTTGTCTTCTTTCTCTTTTTAAAACCAGTTTAAGATAGGGAAGATAAATTAAAAAAAATAGTAAATTTGCTTATTGCTACATCATTGTTTAACCCCATTTTGTCTTTCTTTTATAAAACCAGTTTTAAGATAAGGAAGATAAATTTAAAAAAGAGTAAATTTTGCTTTATGTTGCATATTGGATTGAAAATTTAATGAGATTTAAAAAATTAAGATCAATACAAGGTTTTGGTGGAGGATTAGTTATGAATGGTTCCATCTATATTCAATTTGCTTATTACTGCATCATTGGATTGGATTGGAAATTTAATTAGATTTAAAAAATTAAGATCAATATAAGGTTTTGATCATGGATTAGTTATGAATATAATTTTTAAATATAAATTATCTTTTGTTTATGATCTTTATATAAGGTATTTATGATTTTTAAAATGGTTGTAAGATATGTCAAAGGAGTGTAGCTCAAGTGGTATGGCACATGTTCGTGTTCTTAGTTGCGGGGTTCAAACTTTTAGAGTAAATATAATTTAGAATAATGTGTTTTACTTGGTGATTTGGTTTGCATAATTCTAATAAAAAGATATTTCTACTACGTGAATAACATTTGTTATGATTTTTGTATAATTTTAATAAAATTATTTCTATTTAATGGAAAGTAACTTATATATATATAATGAATGTGAATTGATAATATTTATATTCATATGCAAAATAGAGAGTTACATAAAGAGTATCACCATCTTATATAAGGAAATTGAAATCTCTACTATCCCCCATACTAGCAAAGGAAGCTCATTAGTACAAGATTAACCAAATTTATAGTCCATACATCGAGAGTACACTGGACAATAAAGATTGATTTCAAGTCCATTACAATAATGAAAACCAAGTATAGAGCCAAAATAATCAAGATCACTAACTTCCATAATAGCCTCTGTAAAAGATACACAGTAAGGTTACGCTCCATAAAGCCACTAGATTGTAAACAAAGACATCCAAGAACCATGAAGAGCTCGAATGATATCCAAAGGAAACAATGTATATCAATAAGATTGACAACTAAAGTTCTGTAGAAAACCTCCCACACAGATAACACTGGTCCTCATATCTTGTGATCCAAATAATACTCGCCAACATCATGCTGCAAAGTGCGACAACTTGGAAAAAGGAAATGAAACGAAGAAACTAGGAGCAAACAATGCTCAAAAGAGAAGCATGTCAGTCGTATCAAACAACCCAGCATAGAAGAACGATCATTGCTTAATCAGGAACATAGTGACAAAAACAAAGTCCTTCAATCGTGCACATAAAGCAAAAGGTACCCACTTCATCTCTGAGGACTCCAAAACATTGCATGATGACATTCAGTAGGCAATGAGCACAATAATAGCACATTTCACTTCAGGCCCAAGACAGTAAGCAAACCTCCATAGAAAAACCATAACTATAGGTTGCATAAGCCAAAAAATTGTGTAGCCAAAAATCTATGAACCATCAATTCTGATAAGAGGAAATGATAGTAGGAGTTTGACTATGATCAACAAGAGGATCAGTGAGGTCGCCTCAGGCAGTCACTCACCATGAAAACTTCTACACAAGCCAAGGGAGAGTCTGCATTATCTAAACAAAACTTGAGATTGCAAAGCATTCGTTTTATACCTTCCAAAGAGGAGAAATATTATAGGTCTCCACTTGTTTATCTTTGAATATCAAGTGTAATGGAGTGGCCATTTGCTGGTGTAAGGCCAACAAATTCAAGAAATGAAGCCTTCTCTTCCTAATCTACCAGGGTTTGGAACCCATTTCATATCTTCACCTGCCAATTTAGAATCTCAATGATAAGGCCTATCCCCTACCTCTTTGCTCTTTAGCAATAAAATCTCCCTCCTAACCTCCAAAGGAACATAATAAAAAAAGGTAGCTATAGAGTCAAAGGCAAAATGTCAGCTTCTTTTCATTTTGTCATTACCTCCGCCACCTCTCCTACTAGCCATCCTCTATCTAGGAGCCATTGAAACAACAACCAATGAACATTGGACACAGGGACGAAAAAAACCATTGCCTTCAAAGCAATGAAAGGGATGAGTTACAACACCCTAACTTCTAGACCTTAAAATTACCAAATCATCCCCCACGCACCAGACAATAAGACCAAATTCTAACAAATTGTCAATCTACCTACATCTCAGAGTCATGACGTAATCCCACTGCCTACTGAGGAATTCGTTAAAAAAGAGATCTAAGATAAAGGGACTAATGCAGTACTCAAGGACCTTAATTCCTTCAAGAGACACTTGACATTGAATATAATTACCAAAGTGAAACAAGACAAACCACTGAAAATCCAGGGCATAAGACCCAAACCTTAAAACCTTTTGAGCGCAAATACCATGGGAACAAATATAGGTATCCCAAAGAATTATCACCTATAAAGACTGAATTTGACAAAAAAGTAGAGAAACAACCTTCAACAAAGCAGGCAAGTGAGATAAACAGACAAACTTGCCAAGTTCAGAACACCAATTGAGAAAAGGAGTGACTACAATTTCAATGAAAATGAACAGTCTAACCAGGCGAGAGTGACAAAACCTAATATATACTAGCTAACAACATAAGCTACTAAGCCCATCCAGAAAGCAACAACTCAAACGAAAGAACACAAGATTAAGACAAATAAAGGAGGACGAGGAGTAGACCTCATCTCCTTTCACACATACCTCGTACTTCTGCAAACCCTTCATATGCATAGTGAATTTAGAACATTGAAACCACCCGTTCATCTTCCCACAATCCCCAACAAACTCCTGCCACTACATTATACATATTAAACACTTGGTAGGATGACACACTATCCAAAGCCAGGCCCACACCCCATCGAGGTTTATATTTTTATTAGTTAAAATAAGGCAATTTTACCATAAAAAATATCTATTTACTTTTAAAAGAATTTATTAGACAACATTTTATTGGTTAATATGTTTCTTCCTCTTGCAAGGTGATAAAATATATGTTTTAATACATTATTTATTTTTGTAGTGTAATACAATCAATGCTTTACACATATATGGAGATTATGAGTTATGTATAATTTTAATAAACACATCTCTATTTAATTGAAAGTAACTTAAATGTAAAATAGTTTTGTATAAATTTTATATTTTCACTAGTTTTTTGTTGTTGTAAGCTTGGTAGGACTACATCTTCATCATGTCCAACTTTTTCATCCCAATCGGGGGGATAGCACAAGATTTGAACCCAAGACTTCTGGTTCGGTGAGACTTCATTTCCATGACCATTGTCAATGCTATGCCAAGCAGACATATTTTCATTAGTTAAAATAAGGAATTTTACTATTAAAAAATAGACCCGCTTGAAAAATTTCTATTTACTATTCTAAAAATTTACTATACATATTTTTATTGGTTAATATGTTACTTCATCTTGCAAGGTAATAAAATCTATGTTTTAATACACGATTTCCTCTTGCAGTGTGATACAAGCCATGTTTTATACATCTATGACGATTTATAAGATATGTGAGCTCTAATTTTAAGGAAATTTAGTAAACAACCTTTTATGGAGTTCATCGATTGCTTCTAGTGATGGATTGCAATCTATGTTTTAATATATTACCTTTGGCAATGTTATCAAATCAGCGTTTTATACATCTTTTTGAGATAAAGAAGATACATAAGGTTGTTTATTATTATTATTATTATTATTATATGAAAATCAACAACTAGGGTCATAGTATTATAACTGTGTTACAAAGTGTCGTAGAAGCTAATTAGATTGAGCCATTTTTTTCTAAAGCTTAAAATCTGAGCATAACAACTTATAATGGTTTAATACATTATATATCTTGTAAGTATATATTCGCTAAAATACTCCTAGAATTAAACAAAATGTTACCTCAATTATTCACTATTATTACTAAGAAGAGTGTTCCTCCATGGGAGCCACCCCTAAGTCACTTGAAGGAAGAGCTACGCTCAAGTCAAGATTTGTAAAATTAACATCATTAATTGAGTTATTGAAGGGGAGAGAGCATTGCTAGCTTTCTTTTGGTTCATGATGAAGCTCCTTGATTTGATGTCTTACTCATTTTTCACCACTCACAACAATGATGTCCTTTGGTCCACAAGTAGTTCCATGGTCGTGGATAGATTTAAGGGTGACTAGTTATAGTGTAATTGGAGTTGGAGAATCTCCTACTGTAAAAATTGCAATTCCTATTTTTCCATATGTATTGTGAGTCTCAATTGCCTCCTCCAATCAACAAGCCAGGTTCTTATATTTCCATTGCACTGATACCTTGACCTATTAAACACCCACCTTTGGTTAGTACTTAGCCAAGACAGGGAAGTGACCAATATCACCCCTATAGTGTTGGTGTTCCCCTTCAATGCACCACACTTTCTTATATAAACTATGGAACCCACACTCATCTTGGATGAATATCGCAAACAAACTAAACCAAGTGGCGTTCCCTTGCTAACCCTCTTCCTTTGCCCAAACTTAAATTAGAAAGAAAATTGGTTATCATTTCACCATTGAACACCCTTAACATCCTATCTTGATATATGAAAATGAATAAATGGAAGAGAAACAATGTTAAATGTTGAATACACCTTTGAATCACAAACTTAAACCCAAACACCATATCTCCTTCCACTCTAGATTGTAATTTACTGCTTTTCATATCACACACTGAAGAGAGGTATTAAGACTTGTTCTCCCTAAGGCTTATGCACCTATAGTATGATTATGCTAGCAAATGAACTCATGCCTCCCCACTCAGCGGGAACTGCAACACCCACACCAACATTCCATCACTTTCAATAACTAGGATTGAGCAAACCACATCACAACTCATGCACCAACTAACTCGACCTGTGAAAATCATTACAACCAAAAAAGTTCCTCACGCACATAACCTAGCCAACATACCTTGTACCTAACCAAGCACTGTTGAGAGAATTATCCCGTCCTTCCATGATCCAAATTTATGAAGGAATGAAATGAAATATAGATATAAACATAAACATAGAGATACAAGAAAAACAAAACTTCAATTCATTAATAACAAAGTACTGAAAACTGTTTACATGCAGAATGGAAATAACTAGCTCAGGCGACGGTAGCTTATCTATGAGAAGATATGTGGTATCTACGTGCCTTCTGAACTGTGTTACAATAAGGCTTGGAGGAATTTTTATCATTAGCAACAATGGGAAACCCTAAAAATCCAAAAACCTAACCCTAGGAGATGAAGCGCCAAAATCTTGTGGCCACCATTGGGGTTAGTTGGAACATCAACTTCTCAGGGTCCTAACTTTGTCATATGATCTTTGTTTGACTATCATAATACCTCATTTCAAAGATATCCAAGAGGAGGTTGGAAAAAGATATGTAAATGAAATTTTAACTTTTCTGGTCTCTGTGTTTTCCCAAAAAATGTCATTTAGGCCCTCAAAATGACTCCAAAAGTTTACGACCCAAAAAACTGCCAAAAATAGCAAGATGTGCTACAATTAAGGAAAATGAGAGAAACAATGGTGGGGGTCCTGGTCGAATAGGTGGGTGGCTACCAATATCCACCTGGATCACTCCTACCCTCTTAGCAAGCAATGGTTCCCATTGTGTTGAGTGCCTCCATGAGATGGGGAAACTTCTACTGAACTTGGTCCCTGGTGAGTACTTGGTGTAGGATTTGGCCAACTTTGACAACCTGATACAGTTGGATCTTCTGTTGGCGAGTGGTCTTGATCTATGTGTTCATAATCCATTCAATTGTGGCTTGTTCCATGCAGTCTAGGTTGAGCTATGTTGGTGTGAGTTGTTCTGCAATGTTTGATGTTTCCAACAATGGTGGAAAGTATGGTCGAAGGCATTCCACATTGAACATTAGGTGCAAGCCAAGGAATGGGGGAATGTTGAGCTCGAAAGCGTTGTCACCCACAACCTTGGTGATGGTGTAAGGCCTGTATCAGAGTGGTCGAATTTTACGATGGGCTCCGACAAGGTGTTCTTTATGCAAATGCAACCAAATGTTTTCACCCACCTGAAATTTATGTGGCACCCGATGTTGATCATGCTGCTGCTTGTACTTGTCCCCCTTGAGCTGGTCTAGAGGGTCATCAATTTGTGGGATTAGATACCTGTTCCTAATAGTGATTTTGTTTAGTGTCTGATAATCAATGCAAAGCTTCCAGGTCCCATCCTTCTTATGTACAAGTACAATTGGGCTCCCATAGGGTGAGGAACTTGGTCGATTGTGCCATTTTTGCAGCAACTCCTAGATATGTCACTTGATCTCTTAATTTTCCAGAATGGATTGACGACATACTATCCCATTGGCTAGAGGTTCTCCAGGAGTCAGATTGATCAAACATTTTACCTGACAGTGCAATGGTACCCATGTGGGTGAGGAGAAGATGTCCTTATATTCTTCCACAACCTTATCCATCTACTTCTATTGCGTGGAGGAACCCTTCCTAGGGTCCATGGATCTGGCTACTATATTCCCATTACTTTTAGAGTGAATTAGACCAATTTTCTCGGTTTGGGAGATGATCTTGCCGCATTTCTTAGCAGAGATCAAAGAGATGGCACTAGGCAGGTGGGGCTACCTCCAGTATTCTATAACAACTTACTTCCCAAAGAAATAATAACAATGCGAGGCCTCGACTCATACACAACACGATGCTTCCACAAATATGGTTGGCCTAATAAAACATCACAAAATTTAAGAGGAGCAACTTCACATAGTACCTCATTTGTGAAGGGTTTGATGTTGTAGGGAAGATGACACTACTCGCTGACGTGAAGAACTCCATCTTGGTGGAGAAACCAGATGGTGTATGGATGCGGATGTGGTGTGGTCGATAGGCCCAACCGCTTAATGAACTCTGTTGATATGAGGTTGTTTGGCTCCCGCAGTCGACAAATATAATTACCATACATGCTATAGTGAGAATTATACCTTATTGAACTAGGTAATGCTATGCAAAGTTGGCAATGGACCAGGACCTCATAACTTCACTTATCATTAATCCTGAACTTTTTTTTGCACTATCGAAATAGCTAAATATAGCAGCTGTCATGGTTGATGGATTCAAGTTAAGCCTGATCAACTTAAATCAATGAAAAACAGTTTTGATGGATCCAGGCTACCATTGACTTGAATCAATGAAGAATAATCTTGATGCGTTTTTTCTTCAGGTGATTACTGGAAGCGGAATGGGTAATTGGGTTGGCCTTCTATTCTGAGTACAAACTTTTAGGTATTATTTATATGGTTTTACAGATGGTAGATGGGTTAGTTGATGTTTGAACCAGTTACTTGAATGTCTTATTGGTATACCTTATTGCTAAATGTTTTACACCCCAAAGGTTTAAAGGGAGTGCTATATGGTCTTACACATGGTCCATGGGTCAGTCGAGATTTAAACCAACCACATGACCAGGAGTATCTTATCAATGCATCCTATTGCTAACTCATCTACACTCCTTATCAGTGCATCCTATTGCTAACTCATCTGCACTTCAAGGACTCAAAGTAATTGCTATTGGAAGCTGGTTTTAATTTATTTTTCATAATTTTGCCTTACTTTATCAATATAGTAAATATCATGATTAATCAAAAAATTCAGGTAAAGTCATCAATCTAAAGTAAGTTTTAAATAGTTTTGTTTATAGTTTTAATTTAAAATTTTTGCTTATAGTTTTTTTTTTCTTAAATCATTGTTAGTGACATAGATTTATTTTAGAATAAAGTTCTTAAGATTTTAATTTAATCATTAGATGAATAATAGAGATTTGACCTCCACCAAATATTTTAGAATATTTTTATTAGGAAATGTATATTAAGGGTTGAGATTCGTATCAAAAGTAGTTACGCTTCTTTTACCTTTTTAATTAAATTGGTTAATTAAAAGAAATGTCATTTGCTATGGATTTTTGGGCATGTGGTATTGGTAAGCCATAGTATTGGCTTATGGTAGTAACATATCTTGTTTACAAGTTAATAATTCTCATGGGAAAGTAGGAAGTGAATTTCCATGGTTCATAATTTTATTTTATTTTATTTTATTTTATTTTATTTTATTTATTTTTTTTTTTTTTTTTTTTTTTTTTTAAATAATGTGAGATGTATTATAAAGTTAGTTTGTTGCTTATTATAGATTGATGTATGTCGGTCATTTGATATACATAGCTACATCAATGTGAGGGCTATTGAAAATTTGTTTAATCCCATTTTGTCTTTTTTTAGATGAGTTTAAGATAGGGAAGATAAATTAAAAAAAAGAGAGTAAAATTTGCTTATCTCTACATGATGCAGGAGTGTTCTTCAAAGCTTATAAGACCCATGAGCCTTATTTCACATTTACTAAAGGGATTGGGTTCCCTTAATCATTTAATTTATTTTTCCTAAGTTTAGTGAGTTTGAGGAAATTTTAATTGTAAATTTATTTATGGAGAATATGTCGTGAATGTAGAGATCTTAGAGACAGTTGAGTAATCCTAGGAAGAGTAAGGATTTGAGGGATTTAAATGATTAAATTGGGATTCTATTTGAGAAAAGAGTGGAGTTGGAGAGATGCTTTAGGAGAGAGTGAGAGATTGTTGGATCTGAACTAAATTGGTTCATGAATCTGTTTTTGTATAAATTGTGATCTTTTGAATAATTTGAGAGGTTAGCTAGGGGTTAGAGAGCGAGAAGATGGTAAGAACAAGAGTAAGTAAGAGAGAGAGGCAAAATTGCTGGTCCAAAACTAGTAACTAGATCTTGTAAAGTAAGATTGATGGTATTCGAATAGGATTGTTTTTGTCTCTATGTAAATATTTATTTTGAGAATACCAAAAATAGGTTGAGTATGTGTAATTGATATATGCATGAGTGTGTATTATCCAACCATAAATGTATCAAATCTGATTCTAAGAAATATTGTGATCTTTTTGTTTGAGAAGCATTGGTAAAACTCTTGGAATTCCTATGCAGAGTTAGTATTTAAATGAATGTTTGAAACCATGCACAGACATGTAATAAACTGATTTGTCTTTTTAAATTGATGAATTGATTAGCAGGAGCAAGTGCACTGGTTGTTACAGTGGACAAAGGAAGACTTAGAATTATCTTCTAAAACAAATAACGTAGGTTTTTTTTCAAACTTTGCAGAGATTTCAGAAGGGATCAACGAAAGTGAATGGATAGTGGAGATTAGCTCGCATTGTCGAAAATGGAGGATGGATGGCTAAGGTTAAAGCATAGATCGCATGTTAATTCGTTTAACACTTCACAAGTTAGCAGTCGACAATGTTTATGGTAAGTGGTATATCGTGTGGGTAATAAAATGGTAAATGGTATTTGTGTGAATTGCGCGATTACAAAACACTAACTATCGGGCTAGTTGAAACGTGATAGTCGTTGGATCAGCGCTGAACCAATGGTGGAGATCTTGGCACCAGAATCAACTTTGCAATTCGCAAGGTCTATGAGAAAAGTGTTAAGTCATCGCAAAGTAAACAAATTTGTTTACAAAGTTATAAAGAGGAGGACACGTGTTGGCTCAACGCTTAATTTATGGTATAAGGTTCTATTATGGGTATTCACGACGGGAGGTCCACAATCCACGTAGAAAAGGGTTGCGGAATATTTCATTTAATAAAATTAATTTAGTTGAAAAGTCTCCGCTTATCGAATTGATTGAATAGAACGGGGTGTTGGATTGGAGAGGGGTTTTTTTTAACCCATTGTAATATAGTAATGATTAATCACCTAGAATCAAAGCATTAACCTGGGTTATACAACGAGGTTTATTGTTAACCTTACATGATTGTTAGGTTAAAGAACTATTTCTGCATCACTACATCATTGTTTAACCCCATTTTGTCTTATTTCTCTTTTAAAAGCAATTTTAAGATAGGGAAGATGAACTAAAAAAAAGAGAGTAAATTTTTCTTATTGTTGCATCATTGGATTGGAAATTTAATGAGATTTAAAAAATTAAGATCAATACAAGGTTTTGGTGGAGGATTAGTTATGAATGGTTTTATCTATATTCAATTTTCTTATTACTACATCATTGCATTGGATTGGAAATTTAATTAGATTTAAAAAATTAAGATCAATATAAGGTTTTGTTGATGGACTAGTCATGAATATAACTTTTAAATATAAATTGTCTTTTGTTTATAATCTTTATATAAGATATTTATGATTTTTAAAGTGGATAATGATGATATTTTATCTATTTATCTTTGAATAAAATGTTTAAGGTTTTTAAAATGGTTGTAAAATATGTCAAAGGAGCATAGCTCAAGTGGTATGACACATGTTTGTGTTCCTAGTGTTGGGGGGTTCAAATCTCTACACTAAATATAATTTAGGATAATATGTTCTACTTGGTGAATTGGTTTGCATAAATTTAATAAAAAGATATTTCTACTTTTGAATAACATTTTTTTTGAGTTCCCCGGTTGCGGGTGACAGCAGGATACCGTGGGCTGAGCCACATGGCCACCATGTGCCGCCCCATGCGCAATAAATTCTACAGGACCGTGGCCGTCATCGGTTTATTATGGCTGATGCGAGCTCAATGCATTCAATGCAGAGCAGGTTGACAGGATGGGAGAATTCCGTTGGCGCTCAGAACAATGGAGCGATGATAAATATCAGGCAGGAGATCGCGACAGGCCAACGTTTCCCGGTTTTCCTGGTCACGGAGTTGCCTTGTTGCAGAATTATCAGTTGCAGAGGAAGGCTTGCTGCTGGGTGAGGTGCACGCCATCACAGGCTGCCCTCTGGACCTCTCGACGCTCCAACTCCAGGTCTGGCCCTAAGAACTTGGAAGGCTCCTCGGAAGGCAGGGTGGCAGACTCAGAGGTTCGGGTGGCGAACTCTGAGGTCTGCATTTCAGAGGAGTTGGGGGCTAATTCAACGGGAGAGGCAGCGAAATTGGCCAGTTCAGAGACATAGGAGGAGAATTGGGAAGATTTGGAGTCGGCAATAGGGGAAATTCGGGACAATATGAAGGTGGTGGTGGTGCTTGGAAGGGGCAAGCGTCGAATTTTGGCTTCGGGGAGGCCACGCGACTCGCTCCAAGCAAGCATAGGAGAAAGAGAATTTCCCATGGCAAGGCTTCGACATAGACAGCCTTGCAGAAGGGGTTCTGGTCGTGGTTCGGGTCGGGGTCGTGGTCGTGGTGGGGCAGAGAGGGAGCACCACCACTGCTGCTACTGCTACTGTTATCGACGGGTAGGGGTCGCGCCTCTTCATGCATGGCAAATTACGGAGGTTGGTGGGGCTAGCGATGAAGGGCCAGCCCTCCCTGCGTTCAGCTTTGTGGTATTTACCCTGGGTAAATCCCGAGACACTCATGGCATCTGCGCTCACGTCTCTGTACTCTTTACCCAAATCCCGGAAGGTGCTGAAGAGGAAGCGCCTCCAGGAGGGGAGGATACACCCCCCGCAGGCTCTGGACAAGCTGGCCCCTTACTGCATCCACCAAGTGGGGAAGGAACTTCTGGGAAGGCGACCATGGCTGACCCCTCCACCTCCCAGACGACGAAAGATACAGACGAAGAGCAAGCCAAATGGGCTGCCATGTGGGAGGGGGTCCCTGAAGGTCAGGGATGGTGCACAATTGAGGAGGAGAAGCCTCCTGAGGACGAGTAGCCTCCCTGCGCGGGCTCCAGTTGCTGTCATCCTCACTCAGCTCCGGTCCAGAATTCAGTCTGATGCGGGTTACTTGGTACGGGTTAGAATTCGGTCTGTTCTCCTGTTGTCTTTTAAAATATCCAGTTCATTTTGGTCATGTTCAGTGTCAGTGTGTCGGGTAATTTCAGTCCCCAGTTGGTCATTGAAGGCCGCCCCTGCGAGGGCTGGATTACTTATAAGTAAACTGGATAGTTTGCGTCTGTTTTGGTTTTTTTGGGAATGGTTTTGAGCCTCAATCAGTCGTTCAGAGGCTTTAGGGAAACATGGTGGATGCTACCCCTGCGTGGGAGCTTTTGGGTCAGTCTGCTTCACCCATGGCACCGCGGGTGGCTATGGAAGTCATGTCAAAGTCATGCTACTATGTCTGTAATCTTTTATATGTACATATAATATAATAGTTAGACAGTTTACCGAGAAAAAAAAAAACATTTGTTTTGAGTTTTGTATAATTTTAATAAAACTATTTCTATTTAATGGAAATTAACTTAAATGTAAAAATATATATATATATATATAAGTGAACTGATAATATTTACATTCATATGTAACAAATAGAGAGCTACATAGAGAGTATCACCATCTTCACCCAAACAACCTAGAAAATATAAGGAAATTGAAATCTCTACTATCCCCCATACCAGCAAAGGAAGCTATTTAGTACAATATTAACCAAATTTATAGCCCATACATAGAGAGTATATTGGACAATAGATATTGACTTCAAGTTCATTACAGTAATGAAAACCAAGTATAGAGCAGAAATAATCAAGATCACTAACTTCCACAATAGCCTTTGCAAAAGATACACAGTAAGCTTACGCTCCATAAAGCCACTAGACTATAAACGAATACATCTAAGAACCATGAAGAGCCCGAATGATATCCAAAGGAAACAATGTATATAAATAAGACTGGAAATTAAAGTTTTTTAGACAACCTCCCACACAGATAACACTGGTCCATATATCTTGTGATCCAAATAATACTCGCCAACATCATGCTGCAAAGTGCGACAACTTGGAAAAAAGAAATGCAATGAAGCACTGAGTTGACCATAAAAACTAGGAGAAAACAACTCTTCAAAGAGAAGCATGTAAGTCGTATAAAACAACCCAGCATAGAAGACCAACCACCGCTGAATCAGGAACATAGTGACAAAACAAAGTGCCTGAATCGTGCACATAAAGCAAATGGTACCCACTTCATCACTGAGGATGCCAAAAAATTGCATGATGACATTTGATAGCAAATGAGCACAATAATAGAACATTTCACTTAAAGCCCAAGACAACAAGCAAACCTCCATAGAAAAACCATAACTATAGGTTGCATAAGCCAAAAAATTGTATAGCCAAAAATCTATGAACCATCAATTCTGATAAGAGGAAATGATAGTAGGAGTTTGACCTTGATCAACAGGAGAATCAGTGAGGTCACCTCAGACAATCACTCACAAGGAAGCCTTCTACAAGAGCCAAGCGAGAGTCTACATTATCTGAACAAAACTTGAGATTGCAAAGCATTCATTTTATACCTTCCAAAGATGAGAAAATATTATAGGTCTCCACTTGTTTATCTTTGAATATCAAGCATAATGGAGTGGCCATTTGCTGGTGTAAGGCCAACACATTCAAGAAATTAAGCCTTCTCTTCCTAATCTACTAGGGGTTGGAGCCCACTTCATATCTTCACCCGACAATTTAGAATCTCAATGATAAGGCCTATCCCCTACCTCTTTGCTCTCAATCAATAAAATCTCCCTCCTAACCTCCAAAGGAACATAATAAAAAAAGGTAGCTATAGAGTCAAAGGAAAAAGGTAAACTTCTTTTCATTCCGTGATTATCTCCGACACCTCTCCTACTAGCCATCCTCTGTCTAGGAGCCATTGAAACAACAACTAAGGAACACTAGACATAGGAACGAAAGAAACCATTGCCTTCAAAGCAATGAAAGGGATGAGTTACAACACCCTAACTTCCATACCTTAAAAATACCAATTCATCCCCACGCACCAGACAATAAGACCACATTCTAACAAATTGTCAATCTCCCTACATCTCAGAGTCAAGACATAATCCCACTGCAATCGAGGAGTTCATTAAAATAAGGATCTACGATAAAGGGACTAATGTAATACTCAAGGACCTTAATTCAATCAAGAGACACCAGACACTGAATATAATTACCAAAGTGAAACAAGACAAACAACCAAAAATCCAAGACATAAGACCCAAACCTTAAAACTTTTTTAGTGCAAATACCATGGGAAAAAATACAGGTATCCCAAAGAATTATCACCTGTAAAAGAATGAATTTGACAAAGAAGTAGAGAAAAAACCTTCAAGAGAGTAGGCAAGTGAGATAAAAATACAATCTTTCCAGGTTTAGAACACCAATTGAGAAAAGGAGTACAATTTCGATGAAAATGAACGGTCTAACCAGAGGAGAGTGACAAAACCTAATACATACCAACTAACAACATAAGCTACTAAGCCCATCCATAAAGCAACAACTCAAACGAAAGAACACGAGATTAAGGAAAATAAAGGAAAACAAGGAGAAAACCTCGTCTCCTTTCACACATACCTCGTACTTCTGTAAACCCTTCATATGCACAATGAATTTAATACATTGAAACCACCTGTTCATCTTCCCACAATCCTCCACAAACTCCTACCACTACATTATACATATTATACACTTGGTAGGATGGCACACCATCCAAAGCCAGGGCCACATCCCATTGAGGTTTATATTTTTATTGGTTAAAGTAAGGTAATTTTACCATAAAAATTATCTGTTTACTTAAAAAAAATCAGTAGACAACCTTTTATTGGTTAATATGTTTCTTCCTCTTGCAAGGGGATAAAGTCTATGTTTTAATACATTATTTATTTTTGCAGTGTAATACAATCAATGCTTGACACATCTATGGAGATTATGAGTTATGTATAATTTTAATAAGCATATCTCTATTTAATTGAAAGTAACTTAAATGTAAAATAGTTTTGTATAAATTTTATATTTTCATTAGTTTTTTTTTTTTTTTGTAAGCTTGGTAGGATTACATCTTCATCATGTCCAATTTTTTCACCCTGATCGAGGGGATAGCACAAGATTTGAACCCAAGACTTTTGGTTCAGTGAGACTTCATTTCCATGGCCATTGCCAATTGAGCTACCCCAAGAGGACATATTTTCATTAGTTAAAATATGGAATTTTACTATTAAAAAATAGATACTCTTGAACAATTTCCATTTACTATTCTAAAAAATTATTATACATCTTTTTATTGGTTAATATGCTACTTCATCTTGCAAGGAGATAAAATCTATGCTTTAATACATTATTTCCTCTTGCGGTGTGATACAAGCCATGTTTTATACATCTATGAAGATTTATAAGATACATGCGCTCTAATTTTAAGGAAATTTAGTAAACGACCTTTTATGGAGTTAATCGATTGCTTCTAGTGATGGATTGCAATCTCTGTTTTAATATATTACCTCTGGCGATGTTATAAAATCAATGTTTTATACATCTTTTTGAGATAAAGAAGATACATAAGATTTATTATTATTATTATTATTATTATCATCATCATATGAAAATCAACAACTACTTTCATATTATTATAACTATGTTACAAAGTGTCGTAGAAGCTAATTAGATTGAACCATTTTTTCCTCAAGCTTGAAATCTGAGCATAACAACTTATAATGAGTTAATACATTATATATATTGTAAGTATGTATTCATTTTTTCCTCTTAGGAAAAATCATAATTTCCATTAATATTTGAAAATTACATGTTGTAGATGCTTGAAGAAGCATATGCTGTAGATTGGGGTGACTCACCCTTCTGTTATACCCAAGACTTTTGGTTCAGTGAGACTTCATTTCCATGACCATTGCCAATTGAGCTACCCCAAGAGGACATATTTTCATTAGTTAAAATATGGAATTTTACTATTAAAAAATAGATACTCTTGAACAATTTCCATTTACTATTCTAAAAAATTATTATACATCTTTTTATTGGTTAATATGCTACTTCATCTTGCAAGGAGATAAAATCTATGCTTTAATACATTATTTCCTCTTGCGGTGTGATACAAGCCATGTTTTATACATCTATGAAGATTTATAAGATACATGCGCTCTAATTTTAAGGAAATTTAGTAAACGACCTTTTATGGAGTTAATCGATTGCTTCTAGTGATGGATTGCAATCTCTGTTTTAATATATTACCTCTGGCGATGTTATAAAATCAATGTTTTATACATCTTTTTGAGATAAAGAAGATACATAAGATTTATTATTATTATTATTATTATTATCATCATCATATGAAAATCAACAACTACTTTCATATTATTATAACTATGTTACAAAGTGTCGTAGAAGCTAATTAGATTGAACCATTTTTTCCTCAAGCTTGAAATCTGAGCATAACAACTTATAATGAGTTAATACATTATATATATTGTAAGTATGTATTCAATTTTTCCGCTTAGGAAAAATCATAATTTCCATTAATATTTGAAAATTACATGTTGTAGATGCTTGAAGAATCATATGCTGTAGATTGGGGTGACTCACCCTTCTGTTATACCAAAAAACCCCATAGCGAGTGCCGATAGCAGGTGCTTAATTACATGCAAAAAAATAATATAGACAATATAGTGTTCAGTGAGAATATATACAAGTGAAAATCAAAACAAACAAATAAAACAGGCCCTCACAACCCCTATGCTCTGATGTCAATATATGGCCGATGATAGTAGATAGTGTGCCATATCATGTTTCTCTTGAATCAACCATGTACCCTGAGGCTTGACCACAACCTCCTTGGAAATCTGGTCGGAAATTGGGCCCTTAAACACATTGCATCATCCAATATATGTCTCAGAGTATATGCATGACAAATAGATATACTGTTGAACCAATTTATAATGATCTTGGAGTCACCATAAACTTGTAGATGCCTACACTGTTTTTCTAGTGCAAATTGTAGGAGATGTCTGAGGGTGATCAATTCTGCATAGTTATTAGTCCCATTATCCAACCCCACCTAAATTTTGAAGAAGTGTGTCTCAAATAAGTATAGTATGCCTCTCCCACATCCCACAACTTGTGCAGATCCATCAAAATAGGCCCCAGGAATACTCTTTTCATTGACTTCATGAGTGATGGTGCACTGGGGGATAGGTCTATCCTCATCAGGAATAAAGGAATAAAGGGACAAGACATGGGAAGATGCATGGTTCCAGAGAGGTATTGTATTACTGAAGATGAGCTTGTTCCAAGCTAGCCAGATGGCCCAACAGACTAATAAAGGGAGATTCCTAGCTTTAAGTGGCCTAACCAATGACCACCAAGATTGCCAGACCTCAAGAATAGTATTGCCTTGCCAAGAGATGGACAATGGGAGAGAGGTAAAAATTAGAGGCCAAAATTCCTTTGTAATGGGACAGTGGAGAAAGAGATGCTCAATGGATTCAAAGTCTTGTCTGCATAAACATCACCATATGGGTCCATAAAAGGATCATTTCATAAGGTTATATCGAGTGGGAGCTTTATGTCAAAGGAATGTCCACATGAATAATCTAGTGCGAGGGGTTGCTTTCATCTTCCATAGTATATTCCACCACCAGTCACTTACTGGTGGCCTGTATGCAGAGAAAATGGCAGGATATCCATCATTGGGGGTGTATATCCCATGTTTCGCCTATGCCCATGTCAATTCATTGTCCCCTTCAATGATCCTGACATGTGATTCTGTAAAAGAATTAATATAATTGAGCCATTCTTGATGCCATATGTCAGGAATTCCAAGTTGATTAGCTGATTTCCAAGCTTGAGAGAATAAATTAGTATTCCCAGGGCCTACAATTTGACCAAGAGATGTGATACCAACATTTGATAGGAATATGATCAAATCATTTCGGAGTCAATAAGCATTACCATTACCAGTCCAAGGGTCCAATCCCACTCGCACGAAGGAGCCTGATCTGATCCTCCAGGACAATCTGTCACAAATATGTGAAATAGAGTTGAGAAATGCTTTCCAGACCACGTATATGCCTGTTCTATTCCAAGAGGGGAGCCTTATCCAATCTAGCATTTGAAGGGGCCATATGTATTTATGAAATACAACTTTAGTCCATAGGCTATGTGCAGTTAGGATCTTCCAGCCCATCTTGGCCGCCAGGGTAGTGGAGAAAAAACTAGATTTTTTTTAAACCCTAACTGCCCCATTTCTTCAGGAGGGCTTCAACTCCCAACAAACCCGTGGATAAATTTGACCATCATGTCTTTCTTTCCATAAAAATCTGCAACATAGCCTTTGTCTTCTCATGTGGATGACCCTTGGGATCCAGGCCATGGACATCCAATAAACATGTGTTGCCTCCAAAAAAAATTTGATAAGTACCAGTTTGCCTACCCTAGAGAGGTATTTATGATGCCAAATATGTAGTATGTGTTCAATCTTTACAACTAGCCAAGTCCAATCTGCAATCCTGTAATGGAGAGGCTTTAGTTTAAAACCTAATTATTTAAGGCCATCATCCAGGTATTGAAGAGTATAAGGAAATCTATGGAGAGCATATTGGATCTCATTGGGAGGGCATCTGGAAGTTGTGATGGTAGATTTATGAGAATTGCACTCCATTCCTGATATTGTACTAAAAAGAAGCATAACAGGTTGTAAAACTGTTAGATCCCTAATAACTCCATTAAGAAATATAAGGACATCATCTACAAATAATAAATGTGTTAAGATGCAATTATTGGTAATATTGATGCCCTATAGTCGCCCAGTTTTGCGCTCTTCGGATATGAGGCGACTAAGGCCTTCCATAATAAGCAGAAATAATAAAGGTGAGAGAGGACATCCCTGTCGAAGTCCCCTTTCTACGTGAAAAAAAGGAGAAGCTGAGCCATTGATGAGTACACTGAAGGATACCTTTGTGATGCAACACATGATCCAATTAATAAACTTCAAAGAAAATCCCAGGTGTGTTAATAACATCCATAAAGAAATCCATCTAGTACGATCAAATTCCTTTGCAAGATCTATCTTGAGAATCATACCTTTCACTTTCTTTGTTTTAATGGAATGAAGTACTTCTTGGGCCATACCAATAATATCGTGAATCTGGCGATCATTGAGAAAGGAAAATTGTTCAGGTGAAATGTGGGCAGAGAGAATGGGTATGAACCGATTGGCAATGATCTTGCAATAATTTTATAGATGCAATTGCAGAGGGAAATGGGCCATAAATCATTGGAGGATTCAAGAGAGTCAGCCTTTGGTACAAGAATAATGAAAGTGGAGTTGAAGGCCTCATACATTCGCCCAGAGGTACGACATTCCTCAATAATGTGGAGTAAGTACTCCCCCAATAAGTCAAAGAAAGCAATGTAAAACTCAATAGGCCAGCCATCTAGCCTAGGAATTCTGTCCTTAAACCATTTTAAAGTGTTCTCTAGCTCCCCCATCGAGACTAGCTTAAGAAGATCCTCAACATCCTCTTGTTGTATCATCAGATAGATACTCCCACCCATGTTCATTCTCAAGGCTAGCAATCTCAGTCTCAATATAAATCAGGGTGTTATCATCTTGCAGTCGCTTGTTATGGGCCCATCTCATAGATATTCTTTTAAGATTTGTGAGATTGTTAGAGAAACCCTCTAAGATAGATCGACCTGAGATGGGGGATGTGCCTTCCAAAAATTGGAGACAAGGCGAAGATAGTTAGGATCCTTTAGCCAGGTCGCATTGAATTTGAAATGCAGGCCCTTTGGTTTATGTTCAAGTCCACATATCTCAAGATAAATGGGAGAGTGATCTGATAAACCCCCTGTTCCAACCCACTGTCTGTAGTTGTGAATGTTTCCAATTAGTCTCTCCTTGATGCGGAAACGATCTAATTTGCGAGCCAACATTGCCTCCCCAATCTTACGATTCCTCCAAGTAGGTTGTAGTGGAGCCATGGGTATGTCAATAAATCTGTGCTCCTCAAGGAGTGATTCAATAGCATCAGATAGGGAATTGATCTGGGCATTGTGTCCCCATGATTTAGCATGTCCAATGGAGAAATTAAGATCACCACCCAAGATTATATTATCAGCTTTTAGAGAGCTGGTCTTGAGAAGGTGTTCCTAGAAGGTAGCCCTATTATGGAAGGGACCATAGATATTGATCACGTGGAGCTCTAAACTCAGTTCAAAAGAGAATATATCCGCCCCTGTGTATCCACAACCTCCCCAAATATTTGACATTTTAACCAATTTAGGGTTAAATCCAAAAGCAATACCTTGATCTCCCTCGCACATCAAGAGAATGAAAAATCCATCTAAGGACCATAGATTCGAAGGCTGGTATAATATGATCAATAAGCCCTAGTGTCTCCTGTAGAAAAATAACATCCACCCGCTCGGTATCTAAGAGTATTCAAAAAGCTAGTTTTTAAGCGGGACTAAATAACCCTCGGTAATTAAGGGAAAGCCACTTCCTGGGGGAGAGGATTCAAGGGTATTTTGTGCTCTAAGAACCTGATCGATATAAAGTTGTTGACCAACAACAACATCAATACCAACTTGAAGAATAGCTTTAGAGATAGAAGATGGGCGCGCCCGAGATGGATTAGGGGGCAGATGCGGGGAGATGATACCAATTCCATAGGGTTCCTGAACCGATGGGTGATTCAAGGATCGAAGGTTATAGGAATAGGAGGGTAGAGAGGTGTCCGAAGCCTCTGTAAAAGAATCTGACAGGGGGGGATCCGACAAGGAGGGGGGAGTACTGGAAAAGATAGGGGAGGGTTGAATCAAAGGACAGATCAACGAGGGGGGGTGCAATGCAGATGCAGTGTTACAATGTGTAGATGAGGATGAACATAGAGATGCAGTAATAGAAATAGTATTGACAATGGAGCAGAGGAGAGAATTACCTGAAGAGAGCGCAACAACAGTCGCTGCCCGAGCCCTGGTAAGAGGAGGTGAGGGAGGCTGGATTAGAGTGTTTCTGCCCTTCTTCTCACGACCCTTTTGCATATGACAAGGGAGCAGCACCAGAAGGAGTGTTATGTACATGAGAGCCCTGAGCATGCACCTGTGACTCTGTCTGATCTTCAAGAGAGATGGATTTCTTAACCAAGGGGCATTCCTTATATAAATGCCCTACCTTGTGACAACGACGACACTAGAATGGCACCCCTTCATAATCCAGTATTTGAATACGGTGAAGTGTTTCCAATAGAGGGTTATGTGCTCCTCCAACCCTTCCCTAGTATCCAAGTGAACCAAGATTCGATCCAGGGACATGTTTCTTGAGGTGATGTAGGATTTGTCATGATCTAGGTAGGTCACAATGCATTATCAATACGCTTGAAGATATCATCAGACCAAAAATGTAGAGGCAGACTAGGTAGTCCCACCCAAAGAAGTTCAACCCCCAATTGCTCCTGCTCCGGATCAAACATAGGGCTCCATCTCTTGAGTAGGGCGGGAGTGAGTTCTATATGCCATAACTTAGAGAGAACCCACAAAGTGTAGTTAGCCCATTGAAAGCGAAGAGAAAACCATCCTTGCGTAAGGGTAGTAACAGAAGGTAGGTTAGAAAGAATACGCCCCCAGATTTCGGTAATCCATTGTCGAAGTCTAGTTGTTGAGTAGGTATGTCCACGAATCTACCATACTAGAACCCGGTCCAAAATATCCACTACTTCCCCCATCTGTATTCCTTCCCCAAAGCAGAGTGAGACATCCTTGTTCTTTGACTTTACACACTTCAATTCCTTCACTTTCTTCAGTTGATTGTTGGCTCGAGGACCCGAAGAGGGCTCAGGAGGAAGTTCCTCCTCATCTGCACATTGATTAGAGTCTCCTTCCACTAATAAGTGTGGAGTTCCTTTAAAAAACCGAGATGGGGGTGGCCGGAATACCAGGTGACTATTTGGTCACTCTGTGGATGGCCCAGGGGATATAATCGGGGGAAGGGTTACTGGCAGGGAGGAAGAGGGGAGAAGGGGATCACCAATAGGTGAAGAGAGGGGATAGCCCAACGGGTAAAGAGGAGAATCTAAGCCTATGCAAGTAGCCAAGAATTGTAGGGATATCGGAGATGGAGGAGGGATATCAAAATCTGACCAGGGAGGGGAGACATCAGGCATGAGATCCACCGGACACGAGGAGCTAGGGCCCAAATGAAATGGCAAGGTAACCGCCAGAGAGTAACTGTAGAGGGTAGCAGGGGTCGTAGACAATGACTCCTCCAATATAAATGGTGGTGTGGTCGTCAAGATGGGGATTGAGGCAAATGGGTCATCCATATAGTCCACCGAATCCATCTCCATTCCCCTGTTTATGCCAAAAAACTGTGAAGTGTAACAGGAACCGTGCCAGTTGCCAGGTCAGAGAATGAATAGAGAAATGTGAGTAGCCCAAAGATACCACGGGAAGGGTGCTAGTGTAGACGGTATGAAAGGAGTGTAAGGAGGAACCAATTTAGTCAGCGTGCAGGGTAAGCCTAGAGAAACCCTAGCCCTCCTTGATGCAGGTTTGAGTCACCTGTAGTCGTGCCATCCTCTACCAAAACCAATTTCGATGAGTCCTCTTATCAAATGAGGCTTAAGAATGAACTAAGTATGTATTCGCTAAAATGATCCTACAATTAAACAAAACGTGACCTCAATTGTTCACTATTATTACTAAGAAGAGTGTTCCTCCATGGGAGCCACCCCTAAGTCATTTGAAGGAAGAACTACGTTCAAGTCAAGATTTGTAAAATTAACATCATTAATTGAGTTACTGAAGGGGAGAGAGCATTGCTAGCTTTCTTTTGGTTCATGATTTAAGCTCTTGATTTGATGTCTTAGTCAATTTTCTCCACTCACTACAATGATGTCCTTTGATCCACGAGTAGTTCCATGGTCGTGGATAGACTTATAGTGTAATTGGAGTTAGAGAATCTCTTACTGTAAAATTTGTAATTCCTATTTTTCCATATGTATTGTGAGTCTCAATTTCCTCCTCCGATCAACAAGCCAGCTTCTTTTATTTCCACTGCATTGATACCTTGATTTATTAAACACCCACCTTTGGTTAGTACTTAGCCAAGACAAGGAAATGACCCCTACAGTGTTGGTGTTCCCCTTCAATGCACCACACTTTCTTATAGAGCCTATGGAACCCACACTCCTCTTGGATAAATATCACAAACAAACTAAACCAAGTGGCATTCGCTTGCTAACCCTCTTCCTTTTCCCAAACTTAAATTAGAAAGAAATTTGGTTATCATTTGACCATTGAACACCCTTAAAATCCTATCTTGATATATGAAAATGAATAAATTCAAGAGAAATAATGTTAAATGTTGAATGAACCTTTGAATCACAAACTTAAACCCAAACATCATATCTCCTTCCACTCCAGATTGTACTAAAAAACTGTTTACATGCATAATGGAAATAACTAGCTCAGGCAATGGTAGCTTATTTATGAGAATATATGTGGTAGTTACATGCCTTCTGAACTGTGTTACAATGAGGCTTGGAGTCCTTTTTATATTTAGAAACAAGGGCAACCCTAAACATCCAAAAACCTAACCCTAGGAAATTAAGCGCCAATCTTCGTTTGGCTATCATAACTTCTCGGGGTCGTAACTTTGTCATACAATCTTCGTTTCGCTATCCTAATACCTCATTTTGAAGATATCCAAGGGGAGGTCAGATATGTAAAAAAAATATATGTAAATAAGTTTTAACTTTTCTGGAAGAAGAAAAAAAAAACCCGTCATTTAGGCTCAAAATGGCTCCAAAAGTTTACGACCCAAAAAACTGTCAAAAAATAGTAAGTTGTGCTACAATTAAGGAAACTGAAAGAAAAAATGGTGGGGGTCCAGGTGGAATAGGCGAGTGGCCACCAATATCCACCTAGATCACTCCCCCACCCTTACCAAGCAATGGTCCCCATCGCGTTGAGTGCCTCCATGAGATGAGGAAACTTCTGCTGAACATGGTCCCTGGTGAGCACTTGCCTTGGTGCAAGATTTGAATAGCTTTGACAACTTGATACAGTTAGATCTTCTGTTGGTGAGTGGTATTGATTTGTTTTTCCATAATCCATTCAATTGTGGCATATTCCATGCAGTGTGGGTTGATCTTTGTTGGTGTGATGTTTTCTGCAATGTCTGATGTGTCGAACAATGGTGGAAAATATGGTTGAAAGCAGTCCACATTGAACACTAGGTGCAGGCCAATGAATGGGGGAATGTTGAGCTCGAAAGAATTGTCACCCACAACCTTGGTGATGGTGTAAGGCCCGTATCAGAGTGGTCAAATCTTCTGATGGGCTCCGACAAGGCGTTCTTTTTGCAAATGCAACCAAACTTTGTCGCCCACTTGAAACTCATGTGGCACTTGATGTTGATCATGCCACTTCTTGTACTTGGCCCCCTTGAGCTAGTCTAGAAGGTCATCAATCCATGGGATTGGATACCCATTCCTAATAGTGATTTTGTTTAGGGCCTGATAATCAATGCAAAGCTTCCAGGTCCCATCCTTCTTCTGTACAAGTACAATCGAGGTCCTGGAGGGTGAGGAACTTGGTCGAACGTGCCATTTTTGTAGCAACTCTTGGATATGTCACTTGACCTCTTCATTTTCCAGAATGGAGCAATAACATATTAGACCATTGGGTAGAGGTGCTCTGGGAGTCAGATTGATCAAATGTTTGACCTGGAAGTGTAAGGGCACCCCTGTGGGTGAGGAGAAGATGTCCTTATATTCTTCCATGACCTTATCCACCTACTTTTGTTGCATGGAGGAACCCTTCCTGGGGGCCATGGATGTGGCCACTATCTTCCCCTTACTTTTAGAGTGAATTATAAAGAAAACAAATTTATTGTTTTGGGAGATGATCTTACTGCATTTCTTGGCAAAGCTCGAAGATATGGTGTTAGGCGGGGCTACCTCCAGTATTATGTACAACTTACTTCCCAAAGAAATAATAATAGTGTGAGGCCTCGACTCATACACAACATGGCACTTCCAAAAGTATGGTTAGACTAATAATACATCACAAAATTTAAGAGGAGAAACAGTACATAGTACCTCATATGTGAAGGGTTTGATGTTGTAGGGAAGATGACACTACTAGTTGACGCAAAGATCTCGTCCTTGGTGGAGCAACCCGTTGGTGCATGGATGTGGGTGTGGTGTGGTCAATTGGCCCAGCCGATTAACAAACTCTATTGAGATGAGGTTTTTTTTGTCTCCCGTTGTCGATAATGAACTGTAGTGGATACCCCTTCATCCACATCTGTAAGTGGAAGAGACACTCCCCTTCTTCTGGATCCTCGAGCTCAATATTCTGGATCTTGGTGGTGGTAATGATGGCGCTGGGCTTTGTGTCAATAATTTGCTTCCCTTTATCATTCCCCTTGTCGAGTTCCGACTCAAATCCAAAACATGCATATGACTTTTAAGCCTTTGGATTGACCACCAATGACTACTTGACTCAACACTCACTTCCATTGCCAGTGGGGCTCTTGTGGAACTCACCCCACTTTCCCGTGTCCTTCTTTGTCTTTGTGGTGTTTTTCTTCTTAAGGCTTCAGTGGGTTGTCTCGGGTCACCCTGTCTTGGATTTATCCTTCGTTATTCAATTTAGGGGCTCCCTTCCCTTGCTTCGGATTCAGAGATCCAAAGTCTCACTTATTCTCTTTAAATTTCTGCTTGATCTTAACAACATATCGATAGGCAGCTCCAGGTGAGGAAATTTCTAGGAACTCCATCTCGTCCTGGATGTATTTGTGTAGATAGATGCGGTACTTGACTACCAGATGTTGCTCAGAATCCTTGATAACAAACTACGTACGAAGGGTATGAAAAATATTTGTGAACTTGGGCACATCTTAGTCCCTTCCCTACTACAGTGTGGTCCACTTTATGTATTGTTGTAGCGGCTACAACCACCCTCTAGAATTTTTCTATGCTTCAATTTTGGAGCCTTCCTTCTTATCCACGGGAGCTGATCTTGCACTAATCCAAGTATTCATTCTTTGGATGAGACTCATCTTTCTCATTTTTTCTTTTGCTTTCTAGTTTTCACACTTAGCTTAGGTTTCTAAGTCACAAGCTGATCTCCCAAATTCATCTCATAATAGTTCTGGGCTTGCTTCCATTAACTTGGAAATCCTTGAGGGAAAGAAACCTTGATGATAGGAATTGCGTAGTCTTGACTGGAAGTCAACATTGAGCTCATAAAATGCACAGTCATGGAAGGTAGCCCAACACTGAGCCCAGAAACTGTGCAATCCCTCACTGAGCTCAGAAATTGCATAGTGCGCTAAGCCGAAAATTTGCCCAGTTCCCTGGAACTGTGCAGTCTTTCCCAGCTGTATGCATGGAAAGTTTTCCTGAAAATAAAGAAAAATAAAGCATCCCTTAGAGGTAGGGATCCATTATTAGTATCTCGAAGGAGGCACACTCACTATTTTTAGAAATTTCCACCAAGTGTTGTTTTTTCCTTGATTTTAGGCATGCGCGTCATAAAACCTCATTTAATCAAATCTAGTCAACCGATGCCTCTAAATCTCATTTTCACACTCGATCTTGGAGCTCTAGCATTCCTGAGGATATCAAGGAACCTTCAGTGCGATTGTCATCACTTTTCCGGGTGTGTTTTCTTTTGTCGTTTATATATTATATATATATATATATAATTATATATATATATATATTATATTATATATATATTATATTATTAATTTTTTTGTCTGTCGTTTTTTGTCGTTTATCTTGTGTGAGTGTTGTTTTTCTTATTTCTCTTGATTTTTGTTGGTGTTTCAACTTATTTTAACTTGTATAAGCATTGTTCTAAGTTTTCGTTTTCCTTTCACAAGTGTCACATTGGTTTTCCTGTTTTTGCACCGATGGTCGTTGTTGCGACGACTCTCCTCACATATATGATTTTCCTTCTGTTTTATTAGTTTTTACACTTGATCTTCATTGATTCATTCAAACTTAGTTAGTTTTTCACTCAATCTCACATCATCACTCACTCCTGCTCATTTTTCAAACTTCCATCGGGTAGATCTGCACTTGCTTTGGCCAAATCTTTCCTTTTCCAGCTGGGCACTGCGCAATACTAAAGCACAAACTCCAAGCTTGGCCTTTGGAACTGCGTAGTGCGTAGTATAGGCTTGCCCCAACTATGAACTGCATAGTTCCAAGGGTCATCCTGTCACCTTGGCCATTGAGACTATGCAATGTGCAGTCTCTTCCCAGGTTGGGACGACGCATTGCGCAGTACCAAGCCTCAATCTTCATCCTTGGCTGCTGCGGCTGCATAGCTCCCATAGGCAACGAATCCCTCTTGCCAATGAAAATTGTACAATCCTTCTCTCCAGTTTCCATGCTTGCTGCTTGATCATGATTTGAAGGTAGATTTGTGAAAGCTAATGTTTTCTTGCCATGAGTGTTCATTTTGTCCCACAGGTACCACACTTGTGAAGCACTTATCTACAACAATAATTGTTACCATGGCACCAAGGTGAGCTAATTCAAAAGAGGCCATTGAAGAAAATATTGGGGAAGCAATTGAGCAAGCACCGCTTAACTTGCCAATATATGTAGATAGTCAACTGTTTATATAAAAGGAGTCAACACTAACATGGCAACAAGTCCAACAACAGTAGAAGAAGGCAACAATCCAGTACAAGATCAAGGAAAGAGAAAGGTTGTTGACATAATAGAGGGAGAAAAAATTTGCAAGCAGCTTTGGCAGCAGAGGAATATAGGAAGCAAAGGAGACAGAGAGCGGTGCAGAGGAAGCGAGAAAAGAAAAGCTTGCAGGAAGCAGAATTGAGATCGAAGCAAGAAAAACAATAACTGAAGGAAGAATGAGAGATTAGGAGGAAAGAACAAGAAGAGAAGCAGAAGTAGGGAGAATAAGAAAGGAAAGGCACAATGGAAGAGGAAACAACACTGATTCAAGAATAAAACCAACAAGCAGTAGAGGGAAAGAGTGAACAAATGCAGAATCATGAGCTTTCTTAGCTTATCGAAGATTTGATTGAAGTTGCAGACATGGATTTGGGATTATGGCTGTAAGATGAAGATATATATTTGATATTGAATTCCCCACAGGTCATTGTTTAGTCTCCACCACCTCCAGCAACATAGTTAACCTTGAGTAAGGAAGGGGACATACTTCCCCTTGATGATGATCTAGTAATGGATGTGTACAATTTGTCATATAATAAACTTCAGGTGATAATTGTACAAATGCGGAGAAAGAATTTTCTGGATGATCACGCATCCCTTGCATTCATTAGAGAAAGGGTGATAGTGATGGATGCTAAAAAGAATCCAAATTCCATTGCTAGATCCAACTTGGCATTTGCAGGTGAAATAAGTTCAAACACTTAGTATTTGATGACCAAGAATAAGCAACTAGCACAAAACTTACAGGCTGCCCGACAAGAGATAGAACAACTCCATGCAGTAACATAGAACACAATATCTGCACAGGTCTACTTGGAGGAAATGAGAGAAACAATACTTAGTGAAGTATCAACACTTGGAGAGTCCATGTCGGACCTCTATGAGGTGCTTGTGACCGTACATAAGGCATTTTGCTGCTTGCATAGCTTTCAACAATAAAGTAAAGAATTGATCAAGACTCTTAGGAATGTGCAAACTATCATCACTGCCATGTAAGAATGTATAATGCGATACAAAGGGGCACCACTTACTTTGGTAAAGAATATGAAGCCGCATGCAGAGCTGAAGAAAGAAAGAGTTCGAATGTTTATTCAGAACAACAATCAACTTGCCTCGTTCATTGGAAACATTCAGGCCTCATATGTACGATTGTAGAAGAATTTGGATTTCATGGTTAAAACCCACAATATCCCACTAGTCATCTCACTCACTGAAGCTAAACAACCAACACCAATTTAGGTAAGAGATTGAAGAGTACTTGGAGCAGCTGAGATAGGTTGCCACTAAGGAGGATATAGAGCAGAACAGACAAAAATTGCATAACTACATCGATGGTCTGTCCAGATCAGAACCATGTTGCTCCTACTCGAGAAAGAAGTTAAGACCTGTTCCAAATCATTGTACCTAAATGTTATGGAGGTTAGAGTCTGCTTCTAGCATGACACCATCATGTAGTTTGGGGATTTCATCACACAATACCAAACTTGGCATCGATATATGGTTGAGAAGCATCAAGTGGGAGTTGATGACCTAGAGTGTTCCCAAACTCAAGCCTCATATTGTTTTGTCTTGTTAGGATGTCAAGTTGTCTCTACACTATTTTGTCCTATATATGTATGAGTGTAAATTGTAATATTATTTGTAATTATGTTGAATTGAAATTCCAAGTGTCAATATTGAAATATGAAGATTCATCATGTAATATAATATGTCATTTTATAAAGAAGTTGAAGAGTCATGAGGTTAGTCCAAAGGTCACAAAGGGGAGTTGAAGAGTCACCCCTTCTTGTTATAAATAGAACCTCACAACTCATGTAAGAGGCTTTTGGGAGCCAAGCATTTGGCTAGGCTTAGGCCTAGGAAGAGCTTGGGAGTAATGTGACGAGCCTTGAATTCCCCGTAGCATAGAGCGAGTGTACTTCTTTGGAGGAGAAAGTTTTCTTGATTGTAATGTTCCACTATTGGGGCTAGTGGTCATCAATGTGTATGTATGAATGGAACTTTCACTTATAATAGTAAAATCAGAGCCAACACACTTTCATGCATATGTTGTGAATACAAAAGGACTATTCTTGTTGTATTTTCAATGTATGCTATTTAACTTACACATATGCTTATGAACTATTTCGTTTGCATTTGTATGAATCTTGTTGCATACATGTTTTTGCATTAATTCATCACTTTAACTTGTGGATTATTCTGCATCCTATCTTGTGATGTCATTTTTCTCATGTTCCTTTCAAGTTGTGTACTATTATAGGCTTCCAAAGGGTGCACTTCCTTTTACCTTCATGTGTTGGAACCTTCTTACATCGCACTTGACTCTCCGTAGGGTCACACACTTGCTCTCACCCAAAGTTATCATACTTCCCTCTGCGCGTTTCCACAGTTAAGGCATAACATTACCACCCGCTGCTGGGACTCCTAATCCAAACGACATGAGGACTATTTAAGACTTCATATTAGGGAGATCCCCTAAATGTTGGTGGGTCCAACACTGTCAAAATGTACTTATCTTCATAGCTCCCAACAAGGTAGTACTATTCATTGATGGTGACTCAGAAAGAATTTCAAGTGGGTGCAGCTGAAAATAGTGAGGGTTCCCTTTTGTTCCTATGCTCATAATATGTTTCCCACCAGTCCTTGATGTGGGGGGAGGCTATGAGGAATGCAATATTAATATTCTCCATATTCAAAAAATCATGACCCAAAAAACATCCTTCTAACATATTTAACCATTTATCTACGACATCTGCATCTATCTGACCTTCAAATATGGGAATGTCAAAGTTTACTTCTACCTTGAAGGGAGTGGCACCTCCAATGTGGTTGTTCGATGAAGATGCGTCGACTATGGGCATCCACTGAAGGATCTAGGAAAAGTTTTCCACCATCGCATTCCTTTTTCGCTCGAGGGCTTCTCCGAGAAATATCTTGAAAGGATCTCCTACTCCTTCATCTTTTTTTTTTTTTTCTATCATGAGCGGATGTCAAGATCGGCGAGGCCATTCTTGCAAAGGTTCAACTAGTTCAAGCCCTAACTCCTTATACCTAGACCTTGTTGGGGAAATGCACAAAAAACAAAGAAAGAGAATACCACTCTGATACCAATGTTCTAGATTTATGATGGAACAAAATAAAATACAAATATAAATAGAAACATAGAGATACAATGAAAACAAAACTCAATTCATTAATAAAAAAGTAATAAAAAATGTTTACATGCTGAATGGAAATAACTAGCTCAGACGATGATAGCTTATCTCTGAGAAGAGATGTGGAGGCTACATGCCTTCTAAACTATGTTATAATGAGGCTCAGAGGCCTTTTTATCATTAAGAAACAATGAGAAACTCTAAACATCCAAAAAGCTAATCCTAGGAGATGAAGTTCCAAAATCATGTGGGCCTCGTTGGGGTTAATTGGAACGTCAACTTCCCAAGGTCATAACTTTGGCATGCCATCTCTGTTTGACTTTCATAATACCTCATTTCAAACTTCAAGTTGAGATCGAAAAAAATTAATACAATATTTTTCACCTTTTCAATCTCTCTATTTTCCCAAAAAACATATTTTAGGCCCTCAAAATGGATCTCAAAGTTTAGGACCCAAAAAAATGCCAAAAATAGTAATTTGTGCTACAATTAAGGAAATTGAAACAAATAACGCTGGGGGTCCAGGTGGAATAGAAAGGTGGCCACCAATATCCACACTGAATTACTCCTCCCCCCTTAGGAAGCAATGGTCCCCATTGCATTGAGTGCCTCCATGAGATGGGGAAACTTCTGCTGAACTTGGTCCCTGGTGAGCCACTTGCCTTGGTGCAGGAGTTGGCCAACTTTGACAACCCGATACATTTGGACCCTTTGTTAGTGAGTGATCTTGATCTGTGTGTCCATAATCCGATCAATTGTGGCCCATTCCATACAGTTTGGGTTGAGCTCTGTTGGTGTGAGTTGTTATGCAATGTTTGATGTGTCCAACAATGGTGGAAAGTATGGCCGAAGGAAATCCACATTGAACATTGGGTGTGGGCCAAGGAATGGGGGAATGTTGAGCTCAAAAGCATGTCACCCAGAACCTTAGTAATGGTGCAAGGCCCGTATCAGAGTGGTTGGATCTTTTGATGGGTTTCGACAAGGTGTACCTTCTTTAAATGCAACCAAAATTTGTCGCCCACCTGAAAATTATGTGGCACACGATGTTGATCCTGCCGTTTCATGTACTTGGCCCCCTTGAGCTAGTCCAGAAGGTCATCAATCTGTGGGATTAGTTACCTATTCCTAACAATGATTTTTTTAGTGTCTGATAATCAATGTAGAGCCTCTAGGTCCCATCCTTCTTTGTACAAGTACAATCAGGCTCTGATAGGGTGAGGAACTTGGTCGGATGTGCCCTTGTTGCAATAACTCCTGGATCTATCACTTGATATCTTCATTGTCTAGAATGGAGTGGTAGTATATCAACCCATGGGGTAGATGTGCTCCAGAATTCAGATTGATAAAATGTTTTACCTAAGTGTGCAAGGGTACCCCTGTGGGTTAGGAGAAGATGTCCCTGTATTCTTCCATGACCTTATCCACCTGCTTCTGTTGCATGAAGGAACCCTTCCTGGGGTCCATGGATGTGGCCACGATCTTCCCCTTACTTCAAGAGTGAATCATAAAGAAAAAAAAAATTCTCGTTCTGGGAGATGATATTACTGCATTTATTAGCAGAGATCAAAGAGATGTCCATAGGCAACACTACCTTTGGTATTTTGTACAAATTACTACCCAAAGAAATAATAACAGTGCGAGGTATCAACTCATACAAAACATGACGCTTCGACAAGTATGGTTGGCCTAATAATACATCACAAAATAAAGAGGAGCAACATCATACAATACTTCATCGGTGAAGGGTTTGATGTTGTAGGGAAGACGCCATTGTTGGCTGATGCAAAGATCTCATCCTTGGTGGAGCCACCCAATGGTGTATGGTTATAGGTGTGGCGTGGTTGGTAGGCCCAAATGCTTAATGATATTTGCTGAGATGAGGTTCTTTTGGCTCCTACTATCAACAATGAACTTCATTGGAGACCCCTTCACCCACATCTGTGAGTGGAAGAGACGCTCCCCTTCTTCTAGATCTTCCAACTCAATCTTCTGCATCATTATGGTGGCAACGATGGCACTTGGCTCTACATCAATAATCTGCTTCGCTTTGTCATTCCCCTTATCGAGGTCTGACTCAGAGTTGGAACATGCATCTGAATTTGAAGCCTTCGACTCAACCACTAGTGATTGCTTGGCCCAACACTCACTTGTGTTGTGAGTGGGGCTCTTATGGAACTCACACCACTTTCCTATGTTCCTTCTTTGTCTTCATGGTGTTTTTTTCTTGCAGCTTAGATGGGTTGTCACGGGACACCTTATCTTGCCTTTGTCCTTTGTTCTGAGATTTGGAGGCGCCTTTTCCTTGCTTTGGATTCACATATCCAAAGTCTCACTTCTTTTGTTTAAATTTCTGCTTGATCTTGAAATCATATCGATAGCTAATGCTAAGCGAGGAAATCTCCAATCCATCTCGTCCTGGATTTATTTGTGTAGATAGTTGTGGTACTTAAGTACCAGATGCCGCTCATAATTCTTAATACCCAAATTCATGCAAAGGGTATGAAAAATATTTGTGAACTTGGGCACGTCTTGGTCCCTTCCCTACCACAGTGTGGTCCACTTTATGTACTTATCTTCATAGCTCTCAACAGGATAATATTGTTCCTTGATGACATCTCGAAAAAAAATTGAAGTGTGCATGACTGAAAATAGTGAGGGATCCTTCTTATGCCTCTGTTCATGGTAGGTTTCCCATAATTCCTTGACGGGGGGGGGGCGACTTTGAGCAATGCAAAATTAATCTTCTTCCTATTGGAAAAATCATGAACTGAAAAATATCCTTCCAACAAATTTAACCACTTATCTACAACATCTACATCTATCTAGCCTTCACATATGGGAATGTCAAATTTGACTTGTACCTTAAAAGGATTTGTGCCTCCTATGTGGTTGTTGGATGAAGATGGGTCACCTATGGGCATTCACCAAAGGATCTAGGGAAAGTTGTCCATCATCGTATTCCTTTGTTGCTTGAGGGATTCTTCGAGAAATATTTTGAAATGATCTCCTTCTCCCTCGTCTTTCTTTTCTTTCGCCATGGGAGGTTGTTGGGGTCAATGAGGTTGAACTTACAAAGGTTCAACTAGTTCATTCCCTAATTCCTTATACTCCAAACTTGTTGGGGACATGCATAGAAAAATGGAGAAACATCATACCATTATGATACCACTGATATAGATTTATGAAGGAACGAAATGAAATACAGATATAAATAGAAACACAAAGATAAAACGAAAACATAATCTAAATTCATTAATAAAAAAGTACTGAAAAATATTTACATTTGGAATGGAAATAAGTAGCTCACACTATGATAGCTTATCTTGAGAAGAGATGTGGTGGCTACATGTATTTTTAATTGTGTTACAATGAGGTTTGGAGGCCTTTTTATCATTAAGAAACAATAGGAAACCATAAACATCCAAAAACCTAACCCTAGGAGATGAAGCGCCAAAATCTTATGGGCCCTGTTGGGGTTAGTTGGAACGTCAACTTCCCGGGGTCATAAATTTGGCATACGATCTTCATTTAGCTAACATAATACATAGCTTCGAAGATCCCCAGGAGGATCTTGGGAAAAAATAATTTAAAGAGCCTTGTATTTTCTAGTCTCTGTGTTTTCCCAAAAAACGTCATTTAGACCCTCAAAATGGATCTGGAAGTTTAGGAGCCAAGGAACTACCAAAAATAGTAAGTTGTGCCACAATTAAGGAAACTGAAAGAAATAATGATGGGTTCTAGGTGGAATATGCATGTGGACACCAATACCCACTTGGATCACTCTTCCTCTCTTAGGAAACAATGGTCCCCATCGCGTTGAGTGCTTCCATGAGATGGGGAAACTTTTGATGAGCTTGGTCCCGAGTGAGCCACTTGCCTTAGTGCAAGAGTTGGAAAAATTTGACAACCTGATGTAGTTGGATCTTCTTTTTGCAAGTGGTCTTGATATTTATGTCCATAATTCGATCAATTATGGCCTGTTCCATGCAGTTCGTGTTGAGCTATGTTGGTGTGAGTTGTTTTGCAATGTCTAATGTGTCTAACAATGGTGGAAAGTATGGCTGAAGGTGGTTCACATTGAACACTAAGTGCATGCCAATGAATGGGGGAATGTTGAGCTCAAAAGTATTTCACCCACAACCTTGGTGATGGTGTAAGGCTCATATTGAAGTGGTCATATCTTCTTATGGGCTTCGACAAGGTGTTATTTCTACAAATGAAACCAAAGTCTGTCTTCTCCCTGAAACTTATATGCCACCTGATGTTGATCATGTTGCTCCTTATACTTGGTCCCCTTGAGATGGTCCAAAAGGTCATCAATCCATGGGATTGAATGCCTGTTCCTGACAATGATTTTTTTTAGTGTCTAATAATCTATGCATAGCCTTGAGGTCCCATCCTTCTTTTGTACAAGTAGAATCGAGCTCATTTAGGGTGAGGAACTTGGCCATATGTGCCCTTTTTGTAGAAACTCTTGTATCTATGACTTGAACTCTTCATTTTCTAGAATGGAGCGGTGATATATCGACCCATTGTGTAGAGGTTCTCTGAGAGTCAGGTCGATTGAATGCTTGACCTTACAGTGCAAGGGTACCCTTGTAGGTGAGGAGAAGATATCCCTGTATTCTTCCACGACCTTATCCACCTACTTATGTTGCATGGAGGAACCCTTCCTGGGGGCCATGGATGTGGCCACAATAATTCCCCTTACTTTGAGAGTGAATAAGAAATAAAACAAATTTCTTGGTATCATAGATGATATTACTACATTGCTTATTAGAGATTAAAGAGATGGTAGTACGTAGAGCTACCTCTGGTATTCTGTACAACTTACTACTCAAAGAAATAATAGCAGTGCAATAACTTTACTCATACACAACATGAAACTTCCACAAGTATGGTTGGCCTAATAACACATCACAAAATTCAAGAGGAGAAATGTCACACAATACCTCATCCATGAAGGGTTTGATGTTGTAGGGAAGATGACACTATTGACTGACGTGAAGATCCCGTCCTTAGTGGAGAAACTCGATGGTGTATGGATGCAGGTGTGGTGTGGTTGGTAGGCCGAACCGCTTAACCACCTCTGTTGAGATGAGGTTATTTTGGCTCTCGTTGTTGACAATGAACTGCAGTGGAGATCCCTTCACACACATCTATGAGTGGAAGAGGCACTCCCCTTCTTATGGATCTTGGTTGTGGAAACAATGGCATTGGGATCTGCATCAATACTATGCTTCCCTTTGTCATTCCCTTTGTTAGGTTTTTAATAAGATTCGAAACATGCATCTGACTCTGAAGCCATCAACTCAGCCACCAGTGACTTCTTGCCTCAACACTCACTTGTGTTGTGAGTGGGGCTCTTATGGAACTCATACCACTTTCCTATGTCCTTTGTCTTTGTGGTGTTGTTCTTCGCTTGCAACTTCAACGGGTTTTCTTGGGTCACCCCGCCTTAGATTTTTCATTTGTTCTACGATATGGGGGTATCTTTCTTTTGCTTTGGATTCACAGATCCAAAATATTACTTCTTCTGTTTAAATTTTTTCTTGATCTTGGCATCATATCAATAAGCAGCGCCAAGCGAGGAGATGTCTAGGAACTCCAATGTATCCTAGATGTATCTATATAGACAGTATCTATATAGACATTCACGATACTTGATTACCAGATGCCACTTAGAATGCTTGATACCCAACTTCATGTAGAGGGTATGAAAAAATATTTGTGAACTCCAACATGTCTTGGTCCCTTCCCCATCGTAGTGTGGTCCAGTTTATGTACTTATCTTCATAGCTCTCGACTAGGTAATATTATTCCTTGATGGCATCTCAGAAATAATTCTAAGTGGGTGCAACTGAAAATAGTGAGGGTTCCTTCTTGTCCCTTTACTCACAGTAGGTTTCCCACTAGTCCTTGACGTGGGGGGTGGCTTTGAGGAGTGCAAAAGTAATCTTCTCCCTAATGGAAAAATTATGAACCGAAAAATATCATTCCAACAAATTTAAACATTATCTACAACATCTGCATCTATCTGGGCTTCAAATAGGGGAATGTAAAAGTTGAATTGTACCTTAAAGGGAGTGGCGGCTCTAGTGTGGTTTTTGGACAAAGATGTGACGCCTATGGGCATCTGCCAAAGGATATGAGAAATTTTTTCCATCATCACATTCCTTTGTTGCTCAAGGGATTCTTCGAGTAATATTCTGAAAGGATATCTTGTTCCCTCATATTCATTTTCTTCCACCATGGAAGTTTATTGGTGTCAACTAGGTGACCTTACAAAGGTTCAACCAATTCAATCCCTAACTCCTTATACCCTGACCTCGTTGGGGACATGCACAAGCAACAGAGAAATAGCAAACTGCTCTAATACCACTTATCCAAATTTCTGAAGGAGAGAAATGAAATATATATA
Organism: Pinus taeda; assembly: GCA_000404065.3. Taxonomy (NCBI): domain Eukaryota; kingdom Viridiplantae; phylum Streptophyta; class Pinopsida; order Pinales; family Pinaceae; genus Pinus; species Pinus taeda. The sequence goes on along the minus strand of APFE030850949.1, from coordinate 74,145 downwards.
TATATATATTATATATATATATATATATATATATATATATATATATATATATATATATATATATATATATATATATATATATATATATATATATATCACTCGATCGGGTTGCGTAACATGGAGAGGAAAGTAGTTATGTTTCGGTGGCGGGAGGGGCAAGTGAACGCAGGCACATATCTATATATCAGTGCAACAGGTAAATGGAGCGGTGGAGAGGTTAGTGGAGCAGATCGGAAGGACACCCGGGTATGAGCCTCCGACGGTGGACGAGACAGGATGTCAGGGACAAGCCCTAGGAATGATTGCGCAGGGATCAGGCTCAGCAAACAGAACATAAGATTAAGTATGAAAGGCATGCAGAGGAGAGGGACAGAGAAGGAAATGTGGCGAAGCAAAACGCGAGGGAAAGACTGCAGAAAAGTAGGGAAAGGCTGCACAGAGCTGAGGTATATTGAGAGGGGCACGGAAAGCCCTGTGAGCCGAGAAGAAGGTGAGAGGAATCACAGAAGCAGGGAGAACATGGACGCAGAGGGTAGCAGGACAACGCAGCGATGGATGCGAAGCAGTGGAGCGGACGAAGACCAGGGCTGGAAAGAAATGGATAGGAAGGGCAAGCAGAAGATGGAGGAAATCCTGAAGCATGGCATCCCAATTTATGAGGTCTCGGAAGGAGAGAGCGAGGACATGACGGAGGGCCGGGAGGAGTCCGCGCAGGCGATTAGGAGAAATGGACGAAACAAAGCAACGACAGGAATTGGGGAGGAGGAAGAAGGGAGTCCGAAGAATGGAATAGAAGGGGGAAGGGGAAGACACAGGAGAGGGAGAGGCCGCAGGGGAAGAGGAGGCCGGAGAGGACAGGGTGTGGCGGAAGGACGCAGCAGACGGGGATGTCGGTGCCGCGAAAGCAATGAGGAAGATGCGGAGACAGAGATGGGAGATGGGGGCAGACAGAGCAGACAAACAATAGAAATCAGGGTTAGGATCGCAGAGAAAGAGTATAGGGAGAAAACTAACCCAAAAATTAAAAGAATTATTGAGCATTGGGAAGAAGAGGCCATCCAGGCCTTGTCAGAAGATGAGACGGAAGAGTGGATAAATCTCCTGCCTGACCCAGGGCATACTCGAGGAAGAATGACTCTCTACAAATAGTCGTAGCACCTGTACTGGGTCATGAAGAGGCTCATGGCCAAAGCCATGGAACAAATAGTGGTGGAAATGGCCGAATTGTCGCAGGGAATCCCGAATTTGAAGAAAGAACTGAGGAATATTGTAATCACTCTGCTCATGCAAGACAAGCGGCTGGAGGACCTGCAACAGCAGCTTGAGGCAAGCGACGTGATGATCAAAAAGGAGAAAAAGCAGCAAGAGAATACTGAGGAACAGTAAAGAAAGGCATGTCCTTGATGAATTTAGGAACTGTTGATTTCTGTTTTGTTTTTTAGCCATGTATAAGGTCTATGTTTATATTTACTTGCAGATGTATGTCAGTAGTAATAGTGAAAAGACTAAAATGTATAAGGCATGGAAAGACAAGCTAAAAACTTTTTATTTTTGGGCAGCTGTAAAAAACTATCGGTGGTCAATAAACCCGGTTTCCCTGCGGGGCGGGTTGAGACCACCCTAGCTATGTAATGTTTTCCTTTTGATAATAGAAAATGGTATATATATATATATATCTTACATTTATTATAGTACATTTGAATATCATATAACTTCGCCATAGTTCCTATATTACTTGCAATTGTTTTGAAAAATTGTAGGCCTATTTGAGGTTAATTTTTGAAGAAAATTATCATAGAAAATTTGGTGAGGAAAAATTTCACATGACATTCCTCAAAGAGACCAACGAGAGGTAAGATCCACTTTGGGGGCTTCAAACGATCGAAAATTCTATTTCCCTTGTAGAATATGCAAGGGCTTGAAGACAAGGAGACTTCTAACAACAACAACTAAAATGCATTGTAGATACTATGGACACGCTGAAGGCGAGCATGAATATCATCCATTAGTAAGTTATTCATTATTTTTCTTTGTATTGTAGATTATTTTTGTAAATGTTTATATGTATATTGTATTTTAGATTGTATGTATTTGTATTGTAAGTTGTGTTGTCTTTCTATTGTAAATGTTTATATTCTTTTTGGAGATATTTGACCTATATTGTTATCTTGATGTGGAGAAATATTATTTGATTATTATGGTTAGGTTTGATTAAGGGGTTAGGTCGAGTTGGGTTAACTAGTTTATAATATTAGATACAAGGGGTTATTTTTTAATGATTTAGGGGTTAATAATAAAGGGATTAAGGGTTTAAGGGCTTAGGGGAATGGGGTTAAGGTGTTAGGGGGTTAATGTATATTTAGGGGGTTAATTAGGACCTAGAGGATTTGGAGGTTAATGGGTTTTTAGGGAGAATTATTAATAAGTTTTTAAAGTATATTATGCACATTTAAAACATGGACATTTAAAATGCTATGTTCCTAACCATAATGTATTCCGTTCATAAAAGAGAACTCTTTCTCACTTTTTAAGGGAAAAAGTATGGGACACAAGACTTGCACTTAGTGTTTCAAAATTTTTACTAGGGGACAATGAACTTTTTAAGCCCAAGTGATATAGAGTGAGGAATTCTCTATATAAAGTCTCTTTTTGTGATAATTAAAGGGTCTCATTTGTTGTAAATTGTGAGAAAAATTGAAGTAATATCAAAGCTATAATAGTTCTAGGAAAATGGTAGATTAATGAAATATTTGATAGATCATTAATGGTTATTTTTTTCCAAATTTATATTACTTATTATCATTCATGCAAGGTAGAACATTCCCCTTTGAATGTCCTTTGAAGTAAGCACAATGTTTTTATTCTATATATAACATTCACTTACCACTAAGTACAAAGGAGTGAGTTTTTGACATTTTGGTCAAATCAAAAAAATAGTAAAAAAGAAAGAGCTCCCTATTTTGTGTAGAATGAGAGATTGACATCATGCCTTAGTAAAAAAGGTTTCCTATGAAAATTAATGTCTTTAGTGGGTTCCCTACCACTTGTCTAAAGAAAAAAGGGGATCTTATCTATTTTCTTACATAGGTTATTGATTTCAAAGTTTATAAGTGAAAACATACGATGAAAATCTAAAATAAAATGCCCCGGATAAGTTAGATCAACAAACACATTGTTGCCTTGATTTTGACAAGCTAACCTAGACAATATGAGACCTACCTATTTAGGAGAAATGATGTAAAATATAGGAAATTAAGAATAAAAGGGTATAGAAATAATAATTAGAGACAAATACAAGGCCAAACAATAAAGAATAAGAAAGACTTATCTTCCTCTTATACATTCCTAGACCCAGCTAGCCACCAACTAATTTTAGTAGTAATTTTCATTGTGAGAATACCTTTCATATAAGATTAAAAGTCCACATACTCTTTAGAAATATTTTTTTAATTAAAAAATGGTTAAAAAAGATAATACAAACCCCACCCTCCACTTGTCATAATCAAATATTTGTGAGGATTTGGGTATAAAATACAGTGCATGTACTTTCCCCTCTCATTGTCTTGTCTTATGGAATCCATTATGAACAATATTGTAGTATTTACATTGATGTTTTCTTGCTTGAAATTAATTGGTATTGCGTGGATTCATTGGTATTATTGTTTCTGTCTTGTACTTTGAGTATATTTGTAAATGTGATGGAATGAAAAGGGTTTGATGATTGTCAGGTGATTTTTCCTAATTTTATTCAACATAATTTTAAACATCTTGCTAAATCACACAAGCTCCATGATTGCATTGATTTGTTGTATTTGTGTCTTGCTCTCACCCAAGCTCTATTAGAAAATCAGAGAGTTCACAAGAATGAATTCAAATCTCATTGATCAAACTGCTTGGACAACCAATACATTATATAGGCACACATAGACAACTTCTAGGACAATCTAGATCCAAATAATTCGGATCACCAACTCACAACACAAACTACAAAGACACAACTCATGACAGATAGACTCAAACAATAACTACGAGAACACAACTCATCAACTCTATCTGGACATATCATTTCTACATTATTCCAACATCCCCCCTTAATGGAGAAATGGATTTTCAACAATGCCTAGTTGTTGTCTACATATTTCAAAGTTCATCTTTCCAAGAGGCTTGGTAAAGATGTCAACAACATTCCCACTTGTATTACAATACACTAAATGAATCTCATTTGATTGTATCTTTTCTCTTACAAAATGATGTTGGACTTCAATATGTTTTGTTCTTTCATGATAAATTAGATTATTTTCCAGCTTCATGGAACTCTGGTTGTCACATTTGATGCTTGTTCGTCCTCTTTGTTTTTCTCCAACATCTTCAAGAATCCTCCTTAACCAAATAGCTTCACAAGTTGCATTGGTCAAAGCTTTGTATTCAACTTCTATGGATGACAAAGAAACAGTTGGTTGTTTCTTGCTACTCCATGAAACAACCCCCGATCCTAAATTGAATGCATATCCAAAGGTTGATCTTCTATCATCAAGATTTCCAGCCTAATCTAGATCAGAAAAACATACCAACTCAACATCAGATTCATCAGTATACAAAATACCAAAATAAAGTGTTCCCTTTACATATCGAAGGACTTTCTTTGATGCTTTCCAATGGCTTTCACAAGGCTTAGCCATAAATTGACTAAGGATGCTGACAAAATATGCTCTATCCAGCCTGGTAGTGGTGAGGTAGTTCAAACTTCCCACCAATTGACGATACGAAGTTCCATTCACTTCTTTAGATCCATCATCATTATACAACTTGGCATTCTGTTCCAAAGGAGTAGACACTGGTTTGCATTCAAACATATGAAATCTTTCAAATATTGTCTTTGCATATTTGCTTTGTGTGATGATTGTCTTACCAGATTCCCCCCAAATTTCAAGACCCAAACAATAATGCAATTCACCAAGATCCTTCATTTCAAATACCTGTGACAACTGAATTTTAATTTCTTCAATCAACCTAAATGCACTGCCTGTTATGATAAGATCATCAACATACAAAGATATCAAGGAAATATTCCCATCTTCATCTCTCTTGATGTACAAGTTAGGATCACTTTTGCTTCTCACAAAACCTTTGTCATAAAAGAATGAATCAATTTTCACATTCCAAGATCTTTGTGCTTGTTTCAAACCATAGAAAGCTTTCTTTAACTTGCAAACAAGATGCTCCTCTCCCTGCTTTAAAAACCCTTTAGGATGAACCAAATAAACTTCTTCTTTTAATTCGCCATTCAGGAAAGCAGATTTGACATCTAAGTGATGCAGTTTCCAATTTTGTTTTGTAGCTAATGCAATCATGATTCTAATTGTATTCAGTTTAGCTACATGTTCAAAAGTATCTTCATAATCAATGCCTTCTTTTTGTGAGTATCCTTTTTCAACCAATCTAGATTTATGCTTATCAACACTACCATCAACATTAAACTTTGGTTTGAACAACCATTTGCATCCTATGGGAACTTTATCTTTGGGAAATTGTGTTAATTCCCATGTGTCATTCTTCATTATTGAGTTGTATTCCTCATTCATTGCATCTATCCATTATTTATATTCTTTAGCTTCTTCATAACTTGAGGGTTCTACAACATTCATTACATGAGACATTAATGCATAATCTTTATACCTTATAGGTGGCTGAATTTGATGTGATGACCTCCTTAGAGTTTCATTGCTTTCATCCTTCTTCCTGCTTTGTGGAGTCCCTTGTTCTCTTCTTGGAGTGTCATTACTGCTGAATGATTCCTACTCTTGAACCTGTACCTGTTCCTGTACCAATTGTTGTACCTGTTCATGTTCCTATTCACAACATGCTTCTAATTTGGTATAATCATCAATATCATGCCATATACCTATGTTATTCATTTATCACCTTCATGTATATTTTCATGAAACACCACATTCCTACTTGCAAGTAATCTATGTGAAGTAAGATCAAACAACTTGTATGCCTTTTGATCATCACAATAACCAATGAATGTGGACTTAATTGATTTTGCATCAAGTTTTCTTCTTTCTTATTTTGGAATATGTGCAAACGCCTTGCATCAAAGAACTCTTAAATGATTCACTTTTGGTTGATATCCATAAAATGCTTCAAAAGGTGTTTTTAGATCTAAAATTTTGGTTGGACTCCTATTTTTCAAATAAAAAACAATATTAATGGCTTAATCCCAAAAACCATTAGAGATAATTTTACCTTGAAGCATACTTCGTGCACATTCCACTAGTGTTCTATTTTTCCTTTCAGCAACTCCATTTTGCTGAGGTGTATGAGGCACTGTAAATTATTGTAGAATCCCATGACTTTTGCAATATTTATTAAAAGCTCTTGATTCATATTCTCCCCCTTGATCAAATCTAAGAATTTTGATGTATTTTCCAAATTGTTTTTCCACCATATTTTTGAATTCCTTAAAGTATTCAAAAACATCACTTTTCTTTCTTATGAAATAGACCCAAGTGTATCTAGATCTATCATCAACAAAAATAAGAAAGTATAATGCTCCTCCAGAAGATATAGTTTGCATATGTCCACATACATCAGTATGAATTAATTCAAGTACTTATCTTTGCCTTTTTTATTCATGTATAAGAAATTCCTCTCTATGTTGATTTCCAAGTGCACATGCTTCACATTCAACATGATTATTCTTCATATCAGGAAGACCTTCAACAATTGTTTTTCTTTAAAGTAACATTGAATCTTTGTGATTTAAATGCCCATACCTTTGATGCCATAACTTTTCTGTTGACATTGTTGTAGATGCCAATGCTTGATGCCCTTTCCTGGTCACATTCAGCTTATACAAGCCTCCAACTTTGGTATCTGTGGCAATAACCTTATAGCGATTCTGGATATCTTTAACAACACACTGTGATTTGACAAATTCCACCTTTAGATATTGATCAGAAATAGTAAAAACAAAAATTAAATTATTTTTTATACCAGGAACATACATCACATCATGGATCTGTCTCTCTTTTCCATTAGGTAACATCACACCTATTATTCCATATCCTTGAACTTGAAGGGATCTATTATCTCCTAGATAAACAAATGTTCAATCAATGTTCTCATGATATTCATGTTGGAAATAATACTGAGAGGGGGGGGGGGGTGAATCAGTATTATCAAGTCAATTATTTTCTTTTTCAAACCCAAATCATATACGCTACTTCAGTTAGAGAAAACCACGTATATACGCAACTACAGATAAGGAAACCCGCGTATATCATGTAGACTTATAATTTAATTTATCTTACAGATGTTGATCATTAATCTATGTATCAGAATCAAATAAACAGTAACCAAAAACAGTGAAATAGTGAAACAGAGCAGAAGACAATCACACACAAGAACACAAGATATAAGGTGGAAACCTAATGTGGGTGAAAACCACCTGCTGTAATATCTCTCTATCTTCCTTTATTTAGAAACTTCTTTTTACAATGTTTTTGTACTAGTGCAGTCCTTTACCAGTACGCAGGCTGCTACCTGCAGAGAGCTACAACCCTCTCTCGTTCTCCAGCTTTTCTTGGAAGGGAGATACAACCCCCTTAGCTCTTGTACTAGTTGGGATACCAGTACGCAGGCTACTACCTGCAGAAGGCTACAACCTTCTCTTTGCTTCCAGGGACCACGTTTCATAAATTTTCAGACTGGATCCATGAAAATTAATCAATCATCAAACAATCTCCTTTTTCACCAATTAACATTGAATCAAATAGACTCTTCATTGACAGCTGTACCCAGAACACATTAACAGTAACCACACACCAAATTCTGAACCCAGAACACTGCAACAATAAACAGAAGTAGCTAGAACACAATTTAAGAGACGTACACTACTTTAATAACCAGAAACCTGCATGCATACGCTTCTGTGTTTGGACCAACCTGTGTATATGTTGTTTTTAGTCACAGAACCAGCGTGTATACACGCCTTCACTTCACTAAACCTGCATACAGATCTATAAAGGATAATTCACTCTTCCAATCATTCAGACATTAGTTAACCCAGATTACCATATTTATAGATCAAGCATGCGCCACATATAATAGATCAAAATCATTCAAAGATACTATTATTCAAGCCTTAAGATTTTGACCCTTCAATAGAACTTATCCTTCTCCTTGCACTCAGGTTCCTCCTTCATTCAAATCCAGATCTGCACCATAACCCAATCCCCAGTATTCCTGATCTAGCACTTTCGCAGATATTCAATTCATTCAGATTATTCTTTGCCAAATAATCTCCTTCCTCTTTTATAGCCTTAGGCATTTCATAATACCACGGTCCTAAACCATAACAAATCAATACCATGGACTCAATACTTAGGATCAACACTTCTGACGAGATACCATGGCCCGAAAACCATAGGTCCAAATACCAAGGACTAAATACCACAGACCAAAAATAAGTTCTCCCACATGTACGTGCTTTTGCTTGCGTGAAAGTGTATGTATACGCATACGCGACTTCAGAACGTCTAACCGGCGTGTATATGCGTCTTCGTCAAGGTGAACCTACGTATATATCTTTTTCTTCTTTCTGAGTGCCTGAACTGTGATCTGTCACCAGAGTGAGTTGCCGTCAAGGACAACACCTGTGCTATAGTGCCAAACCTGTGCCATAATGCCAACAATCTGCCCCTTTGGACTTGATGGCAACCCCAAGATCCTCAAAGTCATTCTCCCCCTTTTTCATCAAGGGCAAATGGTTGTGCTCCCCCTGAGTACATGCTGAAATCTCTGCTCTGCTGTGCTAACCAAGCTCCCCCTGACTTGTAGGCAAGATCTGCAAAAAGATGTTCTTCAAGAAGAACCATGACTTACACATCATAAAAGACCTTCTTATCACCAACAGGCTCTATACATACATCCATCACCCAACCACGTGTGGATACACTATAAATTTACATAAGACAACCAAGTACATTACATCATTCATCCCAGGCATAGTGGGGAAACCAAAATAGGCCGTTACATGAACTTGACAATAAACGATATACATGACATAGAGATGAAATAGCAAGATTTATGAAGGTCAATAATAACTGATATCAGCAGCATCTGTTAATCACTCTACAAATCAGCAACCATGTTTTCCTTCTGTTCTCCTTCTGCAACTGATCCACCTGAACCCAAAATAGCTTGTGCACTCGAACCAAAAGCTTCTAATGTAATGCCAACAATGCATTATCAAAAGTTTATCTGCTCCCCCTCAACCTGTGCCAGATGGTCTCTGTCAGACCCATATCAGACTCTCTTCAACCAGAGTCTGTCCCCACTGATTTCCTTCAAACCATCATATACGCGACTGTATCTGCATAAACCGGCGTATGTATGCGGATCCTCCTCATGCAACTCGCATACAACCATATAGACAGGTTTCAACAGCAAGATGATATATCAACTACCCCTAGCTTCTATCTGAGGTATTCAAATGTCTCCCTGGGTAGTGGTTTGGTGAAAATATCAGCAACTTGTTCCTTGGAGGGAACATATTCCAATTTGACCTTTTGTTCCAGCACTTTTTCCCGGAGAAAATGATACTTGATCAGTATGTGCTTGGTCTTTGAATGCATGACTGGGCTCTTTGAAATGCTAATTGCACTTGTATTATCACATAAGATGGAGATAGGTGGAGTACAAGTGATTTGAAAATCATGCAAAGTTTGCATCATCCAAAGGAGCTGTGTGCAGATGCAACAGCCACATATTCTGCTTCAGCTGTAGATAAAGCAATCGAACTATGTTTCTTTCTGAACCAAGATACTAATCTGGAACCCATAAAGAATGCACCACCACTAGTGCTTTTCCTGTCATCCACGCTTCCAGCCCAATCTGCATCTATATAAGCATGAAGAGTGAGATCTGTATCTCTAGGATACCATAGGCCATAGTTTTGAGTTCCTTAAAGATACTTGAAAATTCTCTTTACTGCCTGAAGATAAGTTTCCTTAGGATTTGCCTGAAATCTTCCAACCATTCCCACTGCATGCATGATGTCTGGTCAGGTACCTGTTAAATAAAGCAGACTTCCAATCATGGATCTATAAGTTGGTTGATGCACTGTTGCTGATTCATCATTTGCACTGAGGCTGCATCCTGTAACCATAGGAGTACATATTGGTTTCGAATCTTCCATGCCATACTTCTTAAAAATTTGCTTGAGGTACTTGGTTTGAGATAAAAAGATACAGCCTTCATTTTGTTGGATTTGTAATCCAAGAAAATATGTCAGTTCTCCAAGCAAGGACATTTCGAATTCTTTCTGCATCACCAAGGCAAAGCTTTGACTCATAGCTTCTTCATTGCTGCCAAAGATAATATCATCTACATACACAACAAGTATTAGCAATTTGTCATTTTTAATTTTTATATAAAGATTGCTATCTGCTGATCCTTTTGAAAGTCCTTGTTGATGAAGATATTTGTCCAAACGATAGTACGAAGCCCTTGGAGCCTATTTAAGACCATAGAGAGCCTTTTTTAGTCTGCATACAAGATTTGGATCATTCCCAAGAATGAAACCATCTAGTTGCTCAATGTACACTTCTTCTTCTAAGTCTCCATTCAGAAAGGCTGATTTCACGTCCATTTGAAATAATTTAAACTTCTGAAAGCTTGAGAGAGCAAGGAACATTCGGATGGCCTGAAGTCTAGCAATGGGAGAAAAAGTTTCTTCAAAGTCTATTCCTTCTTGTTGAGCATACCCTTTACAAACAAGTCTGGCCTTGTTTCTAATAACTTCCCCATTTTCATTCAACTTGTTCTTGAAGATCCATTTTGTCCCTATGACATTCTTATCTTTTGGTCTAGGGACCAACTCCCAAGTGTTATTCTTTTCAATCTGCTCAATTTCTTCATCCATTGCTTTGACCCAACATTCATCTTTGCATGCTTCTTTTACATTTTGTGGTTCAGTGGAGGAGAGCAATGCCAAATAGCTTGAAGCTTCTGCAATTGTTCTTCTTGTTTGTATACCTGCCTCTTTCTGCCCCAAAATTTGAGACTCTGGATGATTCTTCTGAACGTACATGGATGGAGTCTTATCTTCTATCCTTATATGTTCCTCTGGTGTCTCGGTTTCTTCTTCATCATGAATCTGAATTGATGTTTATGGATAGTCCTCATCATCTTCGAAATCTTCAGATCTTACCTGCCTAGGAGTGTTTTCTTCTTCATCAACCACTACATCAATACTTTCAACAAATTTTCCAAGCCTTTTATTATAACACTTGTAAGCTTTGCTGTGGGGAGAGTAACCAAGGAGAATGTCTTCATCTGCTCTAGGTTCAAATTTGCCAAAATGTGCATCAATATTTTTTAGATAGCATTTGCTTCCAAAAATTTTGAAATATTTTACCGGAGGAGTCTCACCATACTAGAGCTCATGAGGGGTTTGAGTGCTATTCACCCGGACATTTGTTTTTTTGAGAATAACAACTGCAGCAAATGGAGCTTCACCCCAGAAAGTTGCGGGAGTTCCAGACTCATCAAGCATAGCACAAGCCATTTGTTGAACCATTCTGTTCATCCTTTCCACTACTCCATTTTTCTTAGGAGTCCTGGCTATAGAGAATTCCCTTCTTATTCCATGTTCTTGACAAAAATCGAAAAATTCATTTGAGGTAAACTCCCCACCTCTATCAGACCTGAGGCACTTAATTTTGTGATCTGATTCGTTTTCAACCAAGGCTTTGAAAGATTTGAATTTTTCGAAGGCTTCGTCTTTGTGGTTCATAAGTCCTATCCAACACACCCTAGAAAAATCGTCAATGAATAATATAAATATTCTTCTCCCGGAGGTGACCTTTTCCTAGATGGACCACATAAGTCAGTGTGGACAAGTTCAAGTGGCCTACTCGCTGATCCTTCCTTCTCAGGGAAGTTAGTTATGGTTTTCTTACCAAACTGACATGATTTTCATATTGTATTGTCTGGAAGACCACGAACTGCCTGGTATTTGCATGCTTTCCTTATCTGTGAGAAGCTTAGATGCCCCAACCTACATTGCCATATCCAGTGTTCATCATTCTTGCTCAGATAGCATTGTTGTTGTCCTTCTTTGAATATGTATAAATTATTTGGAGTTCTTATGCCTTTGATCACTATTTTTCCTGTATCAAGATCATGAACACTACATCCATTTGATCGAAATATTACCTCAGTTCCTTGATCGTACATCTGACTAACACTCAATAAATTATGCTTCATGCCATCAACATACATAACATTTCCAACTTTGACCTTTTCTTTCAACTGAACAGAACCTTTACCTTTTATGAGCGCAGGGGTGTCATTTCCAAATGAGACCTTCTTTTCCTTTTCTAAGGCACTATATGATTGAAGTTTTTCTTTATCACGTATCATATGTTTCGAACATCCACTGTCGATGTACCATTGATTTTCTTGTCCTTCTACATATAGGGATATCCCACATCTTTCTGGTTGCGTTCCTTCATTCTCCATGTTTTGGCACTTGAGGCTTGTTCCTTCTAAGTTGTCTGCCGAAACCTGCTCCTGCATTCAGAATCTTCATGACCAAAGTTGTTACAAATAGAACATTCTATTTCATTTTCAAGAGAAGAAAAGTTATTGTAGGTCCTTTTCATGATTCTAGTCATATTTCTTTGTTTTTGAGCTTCTCTAGTCATGATTGTCTTATAGGCAACACATTGAGCTGCTTTGTGACCAAAGTTATGATAAGAGAAACATTGGCCATTGAAGAAACTCCTGCGATTACCAACCAAGTGATTGTAGTTTCTATTGACATCCATTCTTGAGGCAAATTGAGAAGGTTTTACCTGTGGCTGGTTGTAGCTTCTGTTCATCCTTAAAGTAGATTGCCCCCGGTTTTCCTGGTAGTCTTTTTTCACTCTTGAGGTAAATTGTCCCTGATTTACCTGGTGATCTCCATTGAGCCTTTGCTCACTTCTCCTTGCTACATCAAGATAACTTTTGGAGGTGGATGGTTTTTGTGCTTGAGTTGCTTCTTCATTATATCCCAGACCTGTCTTGATTAGTGGAGAACACTGCACTTTGATAATCTCATCTAACTTTTCAGATCCTTTAACAAATCTAAGATTAAGAGCTTTAGTTTTATCAATCTCTTTTCTAAGTCCCACAATTTCACATTCTAACTTTTCATGTTTTTCACTTTCAGCCAGTTGGAATTGCAGAGTATCAATAATAATATTTTTCTCTTCTAAACAAATTTTGAGTTTAGAAATCTCTTCATAAAGAACCTTCTTCATCTATAGCATCCCATGAAATCATCATCTTCAAAAGCCATTAAAAGTATATAATTATATAAACATTGTTCATATTCAATCACTAATTTGCAAATCCATCACTGTCTCATGAGTGTAATAGCTTTTCTAATTACATTTCGTTTCTTGATCAGCTAACAGGTCCTTACCTTTGTCAAGGCTTACCTTTATGAGGACACTTGGCAGCATAGTGACTGACTCTTCCACAGCACAAAACATTTGAAAGGTAACTTACCTCTGAATCTTCTAGCAACCCCGTTGAAGGTTTCTTGACAAAATTTGAATTCTTCTCTTATTTTGACATATGGTCCTGAGCCATTGGAATCTCCCTTTTCCTGAGGCCTTGAATGTGGCTCTCTTCCCTGTCTGATGGTCACCTTTCCTCATTCATAAGCAATAGAATTATGTGTAGCCTGGCGACATGGTAACTTTCTGTAGATTCTCCTTTTCTTCTATTGCAGAAAATTTTGATTCAAACTTAGAAGACAAAGATCTTAGAACCTTTTCAACCACAACAGCCTCTTTTATTTCTTCACCCAAATTTTTCATACAATTAACAATCTCATCTATGCGTAGGAAATAATTAGCCACACTTTCATCATTGTACATTATGATATTTTCATACTGAATTCTAAGGGTTTGAAGTTTTGATCGTTTTATCTGTTCATCTCCTTCATAGCTCAGAATGATCTTGTCCCATATTTCTTTTTCGGTTTTATACTGCATAACCTTGACGAATTTTGATTGAGATAGACATCCTAATAGAGTATTGACAGCCTTTGCATTTGTTTCAAACTGCTTCTTCTCAACCGGATCTATAGGAGTTGGTGATGGAAAAGTGTACCCTGTATCTATGATATCCCAGACTTCTGTACCAAGAGATTGAAGATAGGCTATAACTCTTACCTTCCAATAGACGAAGTTGATCCCATCAAAAATTGGTGGCTTCATTCATGCTTCTCTCTCGTAGTTTCTCATGATGATAGATTTTCCTTCAAGCAATCAAGCTTCTTCTGAAGGACCTGCTCTGATACCAGTTGTTGGAAATAACACTGAGAGGGGGGGTGAATCAGTATTATCAAGTCAATTATTTTCTTTTTCAAACCCAGATCATATACGCTACTTCAGTTAATGAAGACTACGTATATACGCAACTACAGATAAGGAAACCTGCGTATACCATGCAGACTTATAATTTAATTTATCTTACATATGTTGATCATTAATCTATGTATCAGAATCAAATAAACAGTAACCAGAAACCGTGAAACAGAGCAGAAGACAATCACACACAAGAACACAAGATATAAGGTGGAAACCACGTGCTGCAATTCATCTCTATCTTCCTTTATTTAGAAACTTCTTTTTACAATGTTTCTGTACTGGTGCAGTCCTTTACTATTACACAGGCTGCTACCTTCAGAGAGCTACAACCCTCTCTCGTTCTCTAGCTCTTCTTGGAAGGGAGCTACAACCCCCTTAGCTCTTGAGCTAGCCGGGATACTAGTACACAGGCTACTACCTGCAGAAGGCTACAACCTTCTCTTTGCTTCTAGGGACCACGTTTCATAAATTTTCAGTCTGGATCCATGAACATCAATCAATCAACAAGAATTTTTGTATCAAACAATCTCCTTTTCACCAATTAACACTGAATCAAATAGACACTTCTCTGACAGTTGTATCCAGAACACGGTAATAGTAACCACACACCAAATTATGAACCCAGAACACTGCAACAATAAACAGAAGCAACTAGAAGATAATTTAAGGGACGTACGCTACTTCAAGAACTAGAAACCTGTGTCTATACACTTTTGTGTTTGGACCAACCTACGTATACGCAGTTTTAATTCACAGAACCCGCGTGTATACGCGCCTTTGCTTCACTGAACCTGTGTATAGATCTATAAAGCTTTCAAACATTCAGACATTAGTTAACCCAGATTACCAGATTTATAGATCAAGCAAGAACCACATAGAACAAATCAAAATCATACAAAGATACTATCATTCAAGCCTTAAAATTTTGACCCATCAATAGAACTTATCTGTCTCCTTGCGCGTAGGTTCCCTGTTCATTCAGATCCAGATCTACACCATAACCCAATCACCATATTCCAGATCTAGCACTTTATCAGATATTCAATAACTCAAATGATCGCTTGCCAAATGATCTCCTTCCTCTTTTATAGCCTTAGGCCTTTCACAATACCATGGTCCAAAAACCATAACAATTCAATACCATGGACCCAATACTTGGGATCAATACTTATGATGAGATACCATGGCCCAAAACCATAGGTTCAAATACCAAGGACTAAATACCATGAACCAAAAATAAGTTCTCCCACGTGTACATGCTTTTCCTTGCATGAAAGTGCGTGTATACGCATACGCGCCTTGGGAATGTCCAACCCGCGTGTATACGCGGCTTCGTCAAAGTGAACTTGCGTATATATCTTTTTCTTCTTTCTAAGTGCCTAAACTGTGATCTATCACCAGAGTGAGTTGCCATCAAGGACAACACCTGTGCCATAGCGCCAAACCTGTGCCATAATGCCAACAGAAGGAACAACACTTTCATTTTTTTGTTGTTCCTTTCCGAAGGAACAACACTTTCATTTTTTTGTTGTTCCTTTTCGAAGGAACAACACTTTCATTTTTCTACTGTTTCTTTTTGAAGGAACAACACTTCCATTTTCTACTATTCCTTTCTAAAGGAACAACACTTTCGTTTTTGCTATTCCTTTCCAAAGAAACAACATTTCTGCATCTTTTGTTTGCGTTTGCTTTATTTGTTGTTCCATCTAAAGAACAACACTTTTTGAGTGCATTTTTCTTCTTTTTGTGTGTATGTGTGTTTCACCATTTAGAGGATTTTTGTGAGTAATAGCCATTTAAGGCATAACTATACATTTATGCAAGAATATAGAAACTAGAGGATACTGAAATTAGCAAATCAAAGAAAAATCCTTATCTTTAAAAGAAATTGCTTTGAATTGATAAGAAGAAGAGGAAAGGACACAACTATTTATGTCACTTTGTTGTCTTTATTTTCACTAATACCAATGTGATTGATTATTTTTCTCATGATGGTTCTTTCTAAATCCCCATAATTCTCTTTGATAATTATTATTGAATAAGAATAAGGGCATATTTTTTCTATTGTGATGTTCAGACTTCTTCCACCATCTCTACTCTTAAGGAGTGTTGAGCCACCCTCTGTATATAAATAGGAAAGTGCTATATAAAAGAAAAAGAATAAGAAAAAGATACATATCTATATGATTACTAACATGATCTGTTAAATGAAGGATAGGGGGTCTCATCAAGAGCCAGCCTACCATGATCATAAGGAAGAAAGTGAAGTGGCATTCCCACTATGGCCACCACACCAGGGATATGATCCAAGAAGCACATCAGAAAAATAAAAAAGTCCTTGGAATAGGAGGTCTCATCATGAGTCGACCTGCCCACCTTTCACTCCTTCCTGGTGAATGGCATTGTGATTCATCTAGTTACCAAGCTAGCACAATGGCCTCCATTCTAATATTGTACTGCACTTTCCTAGGCATACAAAAAGGATTATGGTTCCAAGGGTGAAATAAGCAACTCTGTTAAGATTATGGACACCTGTGGGCAATAGAGCTCTGTTGATGGTATTGAATTCATATTTCTTATACACCAATAGTCATTATAAACCCTTCTTCTTATATCTTTATAGCGATTTTGAATGAGATTATGTCATATAACCCTTTCGAACCTTTGATACATGAAAATCATTTACAAATCAATCATGACGATTAAAGTGGATAATGACCGCATACAAACTTTTATTCACGTAAGTTGTCCTATCCTCCATTTTTCACATCATATCACGGCATTTCCATATTTATTAACGATTTCCATCATACGCCTCAATTTCGGTAATCCGCTCATTTTTGTAAACATGTCATATATGATATATCTATACATTGTTCCTTTATCTCACTGTACAATTGGAGTTCAGCATGCTGCTCCTTTATTTGATGGCCAAGGATGGCCTATGACATTACAGGGGGGCGCGGGTGATCTCCATAATTCACTATCATATGTGTCAGCTCATTATTCGGAGGTATTATGACTTCACCAAAACTCGGGAATAGCAAGTCTAACGGTATTTTGTTTCCCAATATGCATGGCTTGCTATTCCAACACCATTTTCATGTTCTGCTCTGTAAAAATTAGCAGTGAATTAAAGTCTAAATAGCTTGTTGTTCCATCATCTTCTCTGTGTTTTTTTTAACATTAAGCTAAAAATTTGAACATCTTGTTGTTCCATCGTCATCTCTTTGTTTTTACAGTGTGCTAAGCATGAACAAGATGGGAGGAAGATCAATTCATAGTGAGCCGCAGGTGTTAATGGTCTCGATGCTACACGAGAAATCTTAGCAAGGGCGGGATGGATAGCCTACCTTAACTGTCTACAACAATCTAACGAGACGGTGGCAATCGAGTTTCTGCAGAAATTGTAGGAAAATCATTCCATGGTGAGAGGGAGACAGATGGTAGTCACAGATGACATAATTGCTGAAGTTTCGAGATTGCCAGCTATTGGACCTATATGGAATCTGAAAAAGGTGAGACTGCGAGACGCCATAACCATCTTCCAGGATGAAAGGTAGAACCTTACTGTCAAAGGGAAAGGAGTCCTGTCGGCAACCCTGGGAGGGCCTTGGGCAGAAATGGTGAGAATTATCCAAAGATACATCACATGCGATGGCAGAAAAGACATGGTAAGACCACGCCACCTCAAATTATTAACTATATTAAAGAAAAAATGTGTTATGAATTTGCTTGCGTTCTTAAACTTTTTATTACATGATGTTGCCCGAAGCATGAAAAAATCTCGCCATATAGAGTTAGTAGTAAGCCATCATAGTTTACTTCGCTTGATAGTCAGTTATAGTCTAGCCCAACAGTAGAGTAGTTGGGAAGAATTGATTTTCTCGATAAATGGGGGACTGGCCTTGCCAGCCTCAAAACGAAAACATATTGCTAGCAGATCGAGTAGACCACCGAAACAAAGATAATCTTTCAGATTGGCAAGGAGCAGAGGAATGCTAGGAAATTCCCAGTGAAACATTAGCTAGCCTGTGGAGATACATGATTCAAAAGACGAACAACCCCCACAACTTGAACGTGGGGAAAGTGAAGAAGAATTAGAGGGAAACGAAGAAGAAGAACCAGAGGAGGAAATGGAGCAATCCGATCAGGAAGAAGGGGAGGAAACAGAGCAACGCAGAAAAAGTCCACTGCAAAACCCTCTACAAGAAGATGAATTGGCCCAAATTTTGGCCAATATGGGTGAGTATGTCCAACCTCATAGCCCACTCATCCCCCATACTGAAGAAGGGTCGTAGGAGCACTCTGCTCATGATAAAAGTG
Organism: Pinus taeda; assembly: GCA_000404065.3. Taxonomy (NCBI): domain Eukaryota; kingdom Viridiplantae; phylum Streptophyta; class Pinopsida; order Pinales; family Pinaceae; genus Pinus; species Pinus taeda. Next base: position 55,384 of record APFE030850949.1, on the reverse strand, counting down.
CATCCGAGGAAATGTGTGATGAGGAGGAAGAAGAAGAGGAGCATTCTGCTCACGATAAGAGTGTATCTGGGGGAAAAAGTGATGAGGAGGAGGAAGAAGAACAATCTGTTCCTAGTCAGAATACACCCGAAGAATTTCATGATGAAGAAGAGGTAGAAAAAGAAGCTTCCCAGGAGACAGCAGAACAAACTGGGGTTTCTACCCCTGAAAAACTTGATCAACAGAACACTGAGGAGGTGTTCCAAGAAGGAAACATGGAAATTGGCCAAGGAAAAGGTACAATACTTGAAGTACAAAGCCTAGGCCTGAGAAAAGAAACGAAGGATAAGACAACAGATGAAATTAAAAAATTGTGAAAGGAACAATAGAGATTGCTTAACGTAATTAAGCAACTTCGACAACAAATAAGAATATTAAAAATGGGGAAGAACTCGAAAGGAACCTCTGGGGCAAAGCATGTAACCACCCAGGAAAAACCCCATAAGAAAATGACCAAGAGGACTCAAGTCAAACCTCTTATTCAGAATTGCAAGGAACAACATTTGGTTGTTGCAAATGCAGAAGCACAAACGGACAACAACAGGTCTATGATAAGGAAGTCCAGATAGACTGGACGATCTATGAGAAGGAAACTCAAACCATAAAAAATAGATGTCACAATAAGGAGATCCAAGTAGATCTCCAGTCCAAAATTGTCATGATGGATAATGACCCGAGGATAGTAACTCTGCAAAAGATTTGGCACAAGCCCAACAAACGATAGAGAAACTCACAGAGGAAACTATTCCTCAAGAAAAATATCAGATGTTCCAACAGCAGCTAAATAACATCAATGCATCAGAAAGCCAGGCCTTTGATGGATGGCGAAAGGCAAAGGAAAGAGTCAAAAAGGTAACCCATAGACTAGACACAATTATAAATCAAATGGATACCTTATGTTCTCTGTATATTGATGTTCTAGCGTGTAGGGCACCCGCCAGAAACTATGCTTTGTTTTTTATGGAAAGATATTTACTATTGAAAATTAAGGTTGTCAAGGCAAGAGTGCCTATAGTGATAAAAACCATTGATGATTTCATAAACTATTGTAAGCATTACAGGGTGAAAGTTCAGCGATTGTTATGTGAATTTTATTTGCACAATCTTGTGTTAGATGGAGAAATAGAACAAAACCCTAGCCCTTTTGTGGGTGATATACAACTTTATGCATTTATTTCTTTTGGTGTTAATCAGATAAAGTGGCTTAAAGCCTACAATGTCTTCCAGAAACAGGAGAATGGATTAGATCTGTGGGTAAGGGGTGAACCTAGAGACCCATTGCAATATGGAATAAACATAGGAGCTTAATGAGAACTTAGGGTGTAATCCAGACATTGGGACCTATTCACACAACAGTCATCCAACAAGGGGTAGAATACTTATTAACCATCAAAGACCTTGCCATAGCAGCAACCAAATTCCCGATACTAGACTTCTAATCGAAATATCCAAAACAGAGAGCCATTTAATTATGAGAATTTTAAGCTAGTTGCTGACTGCTTGGTTATCTATGGTGACCTCATCTTGAGAGAAGGCCCGTCTTAGTTAGGCTGTAGGTTCCGAAGTCCAGTCATTCGGTTCCTGCACCAGGGTATAGGGCCTTATATGAATTTCCTGAAGGTCAAATAGGGCATATTTTTGAAATCTTAGCTAGGAATCATGGTTGTAGACCACCGACTGAGAATCCTTCTCCAGTCTATTCCCTAACTGCCTTGCATGTCAATTATAATGTTTTCATGAGGGCATGAAAAAGGGTAAGCAAGGGGGTGTGTTCAGCATTAGAAAAGGTATGTAATTGCCACTTATTTCGTTATCTTTTCCTTTCATTCATAACTTCTTTACATTATGAGATGGGCATATGATGAAGGACTATGATAAAGTTTAAGAGATTTGTGAGTAACATAAAATGACTAATTATTACCTTTTTCTATGCAGAAAATGAAGAAAATGGAAGATCTCCATTTCAGAGGAAAAGGCAAGGCAAAACCAACTGGTGTCCCTTTGACAGGGAACCGCATCCAGACGAGGCAATCCAGGTCAAAGTGCATGAGCCAGGAAAAGGAAGAAGAAATGCCATATCTGTGCAAGAGGATGAAGAGATATTGAAGGATAACGATATGGTGAATCCCTCAGGATCCTTTGATCCTGAGGGATCACTACCTTAAGAATATCTATATCTTTGGTATTTCCACGTAGCTGCTATAAAAAGGGACAATGCTACTAGCCCAAGGGGCGGATTATTGTTGTTTTACCAAAATTGTTGTTGCAAACTAAACTTTGATCATCGACTCTCTTTAAAGAGCGATTACTGTAACTTTGTTTTCATTCTTAATACATAAACTTTGTTGCTGTTCCATCTTTGATTCTGGAGTAATCGTAGCAGTACGTCCCTGGTGGCTGAGAACCTGGCCCTGGTGGATCACTTGCTTTCTGTACCATTATTTTCCAATTCCAAGTCATTTGTGGTTTGATTTCTTTTACTTGCTTCATTCAGTAATATGTTGTTCCTTGTCATTTAATTTACTGGATCTGTTATATTTAATTCGTATTTGAATAGTAAGGTTATCATTTGCAATTGAAATGTTATGCTGTTCATTTTGAAATCAAATCAAATTACTATTCCTTTACAGATTGACATTACTGTGTAACATTGTTGTTCCTTTACAGATTGACATTACTGTTCCTTTATAGAATAACATTGTTGTTCATTTACATATCAGTATTGTTGTTTAATTAGCTATGGTTTACCTCTAATTGTGGTTGCTATTCATTTGGGTTACTGTTCCATTGCAATTGAAATTACGGTTCCTTTATAACTGTGGTTAATATTTATTATGATAAACTTGGATTACTGATTCCATCATTACAGATTCACTGTGTGTTAACATTTGAATTAGTTCGCTACATGTTTACATTTGATTTAATTCGTTGTTCAATATTTCATAGACTTACTTAAGCTTGATGTTCCATTCTTGGCTTGTTGTTCAAATCATTTCCTAGTTAAAGATTGTTGCTCAATTCCTTTAGATTACGATTGCTACTTAATTCATTCCTGTAAGTTAAAGCTTTGTTGTTCGATATTTTTAATAGACTAGTTGTTGTTCCCTTTTCTGTTAATTGAATTATCATTTCCAGTAATTGCTTTGGTGTGAACAAAATGATCTACAACTATAGTGAACATTGACTATTGTTGTTTGGTTCCCAGATTGGAGATCTTCTCTTTGATTTCTTTTCATTCACATCAATTTACAAAGGAAAGAGTTATCATTATTGCATCCTTGACTGATGAGTGCCGCAGTTTCTTAAATGAATGATTTAGCTACAAAGCATTTCAATTTCTTTCCATTACATTTAGAGTTTGTTTCCAGCATTTATTTACTTTTGTAAAAGCACTATACTACTAGCATTACTCTTGACAAGTGACTGCCTCAGACTGAGTACACTCTTGAGATAACAAATTGCACCTGGATTGATAATTAATGTAGGGTAAATAGAGGTTAAAAAGACCCTTTTTACTACTCAATATTCCTCCCCCCTTAGGAATAAATGCTACCCATTGTGTTGAGTTCCTCCATGAAATGGGGAAACATCTACTAAACTTGGTCATTGGTGAGCCACTTTCCTTGTTGCAGGAGTTGTCCAGCTTTGAAAACCTGATACAGTTGGATCCTATGTTGGCAAGTTTCCTTGATGTCTGTGTCCATGATTTGATCCGTTTTTGCCCACTCAATGCAGTCGGGGTTGAGCTCTATTGGTGTCAGTTTCTTGACAATGTCTAATGTGTCCAGCAATGGTGGAAAATTTGGTCGAAGGTGGTCCACATTGAATATTGGGTGTAGGCTAAGGAATGGGGGAATGTGGAGCTTAGAAGCATTGTCACCCACAACCTTGGTGATGGTGTAAGCCCCATATCAGATTCTTCGGAGCTTTCGATGGGCTATGACAAAGCATTCTTTCAGAAAATATAATTGTTGTTGTTTCTACAACACCCTCCAAAATTTTAGCCTACATCAAATTTCAGAGGATTGTCTTTGCATGTTGTCGTCACAAACATTGAGTGTCTTCACACGTGTTTCCTCTATGTATTTGTGTCCCTTTCTGAAAAAAATCAAAGTGTCGTCTTTTAGCATAGGAAAGTGACATATATCACATATATGTGGTTTTGGCTTGTTTGAAAGGATCATCTTTGTGCTAATGAGTCATTCTTACCATGCAAACATGTATTGCACTTATTTCCAAAGTTTTAACTATTGTCCCACAAGTGTCGTCATCATTGTCGTAAAGTGCATATTTTGTGTTATGAACCAGCTCACTAAAAGATATAAAAGATAGACCAATGACTTCAAATTCAGCCTTTTTGAGGGGGAAACCTCCTTTACATTACACAAATGAAAAATTCTTGGATGATACAAATGACCAAACCTCCCTTCTATACATGGGGTCTAAGGGGTCACAATATAATCAATGTCGACATAACAATAATAATATAAGGGAAAAACAATAGTAATAATGGGCTTCGATGGGGCATACTAATAATAATATGGGGACAATAGGGGCACAATAATAACAATAAGGGCTACAATTACAATAGTAATGGGGGAATCACTAGTATTATATGGACCTAACATGCCCCTTGTTATCACCAAAATAGGACCCTGATAGGCTGCTGATCAGACTATCTCAGTGTAACTATTTCAAACCAATCTTTTAGCTAAGGCTTAGCCTCCTTAGCCTAAGAGGGCTCTGTCAAAGGGTTAATGATATTGATTAAAGATATGGATAGATGGCTAACTCTATGGTTTGTGATTTTATATGTTTATAAGTTGAAAGATGGACGATTGCTACCATTGGGCTATGGAGTCAGTGATAGAGATAAGGATAACAAATAGCTATTCTTATAAAACTAAGGCTTGTATATACTTCAATGAAAGAGTGACACATTCAAGAAAGTCTTAATAACTTGAAGTTCATAGGAGTCAGAGCATGTGGGCATGAATTTTGAGTAATGATACATCAAGGTATTCAAAAGGAAAGAATTTAAAGTGATTGATCAAAGTTTAATACTTAAAGGAAGTCAGAGCATGAGTAACCATGAATTCTGAGTAATAAATATTAAAACATTGAAGAAAAACATCCAAAGATAGGACCCAAGAACTCAATTCACCATAGTTTAACACCTAAAGGAAGTCAGAGCATGTTCCTATATGAATTCTGAGTAATAAGCATTAAGACGATGGAAGTAAAACATATCAAAGATAAAAGATAAATCTCACTGAAGTACACTAAGAATCTCAGCTTCAGAAAAGTCCAACTGCTTCTGTATATATCAGTCCCTGTACAACATTTACAAAAGTAGTCTTTTTCAAGATCAGTTTCTAGTTCACCAAAATAGGACCCTGATAGGTTGCTGATCAAACCGCCTTGGTGTAACTATTTCAAACCAATCTTTTAGCTGAGGGTTAGCCTCCTTAGCCTGAGAGGGCTCTCTCAAAATTTAATGATATTGATTGATGATAATATAGATGGCTAACTCTATCTTGGTTTTGTGTGTTTGCAGGTTGAAAAGATGAAGGCTTGCTACCATTGGGCTATGGAGTCAACAAGTATATAAATTTAGTGGCAAGGTTTCTTAACATGACAGCTGAGGCAAATGAGGTTTTCAAACAATGATAATTCACTCAAGAAAATAGGGCATCACATTAATTCCATTACTAAAGGAAGTCAGAGCATAGGGTTATGAATTCTGAGTAATAATAATGAAACTTACTGCTAGTAGTTCAAAGATAGTTTACTAACAAAATGTAGAATACATAGTCATCTCATTTCTAAAGGAAGTCAGAGCACATGGTTGTGAATTCTAAGTAATAGAAATGAGATCTACTACTAAACACAACAATTCCATTACTAAAGGAAGTCAGAGCATAGGGTTACGAATTCTAAGTAATGGTAATGAAACTTACTGCTAGTAGTTCAAGGATTGTTTACTCACAAACTGCAAAAAGACACAGTCATCTCATTTCTAAAAGAAGTCAGAGCACATGGTTGTGAATTATGAGTAAGAGCAATGATATCTACTACAAATGATTCAAAGTAACATATAAATCAAGACAACATTAACCCCATGAGAACTCAAATCTGTTCAGGAAAACCTCTCTGCATTATTGATTATAGTTAATAGCATAAAGCAGCAACTAGGCCAAAAAGTCTTCAGCCCTTTGTTAATTCCACCTCCTAATTCATATATAGCATTTACAACTTGGATTCCCTCATCCCTCATCAAGATAATTCGAATTTTCTATGAGTGACACCTACTCTAACCATAAAACAAAATTTTAAATGCATTTGACAGCTGACTAACAGTCCTAGAGTCCTAATACATTTAGGAGTACAACTACTTGTTATGACTAAACCACCTTAACTGAAAATTGCATGCATTCTTTGACAGTTGCAACCTCATGAGGTCAAATTTGATGAAACCTTCCACGTTGTCACCTTACTGCTGATGACAAACCCTAGAAATTAGGGAACATGTTTCCCTGTTTTTAGGTTTAGGATCCTTGAAAATTAGCACGTGGGACAGAGCCTTTATTTTCTCATCCATGAAATATTTTATGAAATGGAAGGAGGTTTTTATATTCCATTCTATCTAGAACAAAAACCTCTCTTGGTTTTTAAAAACACTTCTCCAGTTGTCTAGCATTTGTCCTTGAAAAACACATGTAAAACAGGAAAAATTTGTTCCTTGAAATTAGGGTTTCAAAGAAAGCTTAGTATCTCCCCACTGATAACACTTATGAAGAAAGTGAGATAGGTTATTGTATTTGGAGATTTTATGAAGAGAAAAATCCTTTAGAATTCTAAAACACCTTTTCCTGTGACCAGAAACAGATCTCGAAAAATATTGCTAAAACCAAGAGACAAAGCTTGGCTTTCAACAATTTCATAGCGCAAGTTTAACCATAAATTTCTCCCACCTCATAATGAATTTGAAGAAACTGAAAGAGGTTTTTGTAGTTCAGTATGTTAGGAAGAAAAGATGCTTTCAGTTTTAAAATTTGAGTTCTCAACTGCTCAGGAACCCTTCTGGAAGTTCACTAGTAAAAGCAGAAAACAAAGTCTTTTATTCTGAAACAAGCTTTTTCAGTGGTTTCGTAGCGCGCTACGAAAACTCCTAGTTCAGTGATTTCATGCGCAAAATAGGATTTTTACACTGTCTACACTATGAAAACTTGGATTCGTAGCTAATTTCAAAATCTCTTCAAAATGATGTGAGATATGACTTCTAAACACACGGTGAGGCTTCTAGGACATGGAATGAGGTTGTCAAACTTTATTTGGAAAAGAGAATGATACTATTGAGATGAGATGACTCAAAACCTATTAAAAGACTATGACTAAAAACAAGGAAAATTTTCCAAAGTTTAGAAACAAAAATTTTAGGGTGATAACACCCCTCTCCATCAAAAAAGTGTTGTCCTCAACGCTTGAGTAGTTCTAGATGCTTTTGTATAAAATTCTCATCCTCCCATGTGGAATCTTGAGTGGGTAAGTTCTTCCACTTGATGAGATACTTTGAAATTGATCGATTTCGTAGCTGTCGAGTTCTTGTTTTTGTGATTGCTTCAGGTTCCAATATGATTTTTCCTTCCTTATCAAGTTCTCGCAACATTGTTTGCATTGGGATCTTGTCACCTATAACCTTCTTTAAACATGAAACAAGGAAAAATAGATGCACTCGAGAAGCTGCAGGAAGCTCCAATTTGTATGCCATAGTACCAATATTTTGCAACACCTTGTATGGGCCATAATACTTTGGTGATAACTTATTATCCTTCTTAGCTTGCTTGAGGGACATTTTTTTATATGGTTGTAGCTGTAGGAATACTGAGTCACCTACATCAAAACTTCTTGCGTTGCGATGTTGATCCGCCTGTTGTTTCATTATATTTTGTGCCAAAGTGAGGTTATCCTTTAGAGTTGGGGAACTTGTTGTTGATACTCGATGTGATCTTCCATTACTTGAACCTTAGAATTTTCTCTTAAATATGATGTGATGGATGGTGGATGATATCCATAAAGTGCCATAAAAATGGGGTCATTTTTGTTGCAATATGGAAGGAGGTGTTATACCACCATTTAACCATAGGCAAGCATTTGACCCATTGTATTTGTTTATCAAAGACAAAGCAACGAAGATATCCTTCCATAATTTTTTTACTATATCAGTTTGCCCATCAGATTGAGGATGATAAGATGAGCTATGAGCTAATTGAGTACTGACACAAGAAAATAATTCTATCCAAAAATTTCCAGTGAAAATGGGATCTCTATCGCTTACAATAATCTTTAGGTTTCCATGTAGCTTTTGAATTGTTTCCATAAATGCAATAGAAACTGTAATGGCTTTAAATGGATGAGATAATGCACAAAAGTGTGCATACTTGGTAAGTCTGTCAACTACCACTATGATGACACTCTTTCCTTCAGATTCGGGTAAATCTGTGATAAAATCCATTGAAACCTCCTTCCAACATTGGCTTGGAATGGATAAAGGTTGTAATAGACCTGGGGTATTAATTTTTCCAACTTTATTTTGTTGGCAAACCAAATAGTCCGCCACAAAATTTTGAGTATCTGCTTTAATGCCATCCCAAAAAAATTCCTTCTTAGCCCTGTGGTAAGTTTTTAAAAATATTGAGTGCCCTCCTAAAGGATAAGTGTACAATTCCATAAGAATATTTTGTTTGAGTTGGGAATTATTACATAGGTATAAACGATGTACCATAATGAATCATTTTTCTAGCTAAATGCATCAGATGTACCAGTATCTTGTTGTAACTTTTTAATGAGTGCCCACACTTCTTTGTCATTCTTTCATTCATCCCTTGCTTCATTTATCTAATTTGGTTGGATAATGGAAATGGCACAAAGCAATGTTTCCACATCCTCATCCTTTCTTGAGAGTGCATCTGCCACAAAATTTTGCTTCCCTTTTCTGTATATGACTTCAAAGTTGTTGGGTTGTGTTATATTCTTTCCACGACTAGCCCACGTAGTTAACCGGGGGGTGGATCCCCCCCCTTTGTTCCACCAATTGCATAGCGGGGGGAGTCACACGGGGTTTGAGGGGTGCAGGTAACCCCACTCTATGGGGTCTGGGGCAGCGCCCTGGAAAATTTTGGTTTTGGACCCTATGTTAGGTTGGGTGTACCTACCTATGGTTTTGTGCATGTTTTACGCACATGGTTTTTGAACACGATGGTTTTCGGTCCATGGTTTTGGATGCGATGATTTTCGGTCCATGGTATTAGATCCTTCGACATGTATAAATATGTATTGTAACATTGAAAGGAACATAATGAAAAATCAAGATGGTAGTCCCAATTTTGGGATCCAAGGGAAAATCTCTGTGTATATGTGTTTTATGTGTTATGATCTCGCATTTTTTATTTTCTGTGTTTTAGAACTCGTATGTAGGTAATTTCTGTACGGGGTTAAAGCCTACATTTGGTATCAAAGTTGTTTTTGCTTCAATGGGACACCTTTGTTGCTGAGGGGTTTCGCTCAGGCCTGTGGTAGACCCTGTTCAGTGGGAGATCTGCGAGATCAATTCTAGTGGTAAAAGAAGATGGCGAGTAGTGGAAAGATAGAGATCAAGAAATTTAATGGTCAGAGTTTTGAGTTGTGGAAACTCAAGATGGAGGATCTGTTGGTGGATAAATATTAGTGGATCGTGGTATATCTAGGTACTAAACCAATGGGAGTGACCAATGAAAAATGGAAGAATTTGGATCAGAAGGCAAAGAGCACAATACGATTGTGTGTCTTAGATTCAGTATTGTTGAATGTATTAGGAGAATCTACAGTGAAGGCTTTGTGGGACAATTTAGGGACTTTATACCAATCTAAGTCTCTAGTGAATAAATTGTTCCTGCGGAAAACGCTGTATAATCTGAGGATGAAAGATGGAGACTCGATGACAGAGCATCTGAATGTGTTTAGTACTGTGGTAAGTCAGTTATCTTCTATTGATATTAAAATTTCAGATGAAAATAAGTGAATTAGTCTGTTGTGTTCTCTACCAGATTCGTGGGATAGTCTGGTTATTGCAATAGGTAGCAATGCAACTGCCTTGTAGTTTGATGAAATAGTCTCATCCTTGCTGATGGAGGAGATGAGATGGAAAAATATGGAGAGCCAAAACAATGAAGCCTTGTCTGTACGAGGATGGTCCCATAACAGAAACAAAAATAAGTCATTGAGTGGGAGATCTAAATCTAGAAGGAAATCTAAATCTCCAGGAAAACCTGTAAAGGTGGTGTGGTATAAATGCAGAAAGGAAGGGCACTACAAAAAGGATTGTAAATTTAAAGCTCCTGACAAAGGAAATGGATTTGATGATGCTCCTTCTACAAAGGCGAAAACCACCTCAGATGAAGGTGGGGATGTGTACTTGGATTCTTCAAGTACACATGTAGATCATGAGGCATGGTTGATTGACTCAGGTGCATCCTTTCACTTCACTCCCCATAGAGAGTGGTTCTATGAGTATGATAGATACAATGGTGGTGATGTCTTCTTAGGGGATGAGAGGAAGGCTAGAATTATTGGTCGTGGAAAAGTCAAGTTGAAGTTGCAAGGTGGAAGGGTTAGAACACTTCTGGGTGTTATACATATTCTTGCATTGGCCAGAAATATGATTTCTGTAAGCAAGTTGGATGATGCAGGTGTAAAAACAGTGTTTGAGAAGGATACCTACAAGATGGTTCGGGGAGCACTAGTATTGATACAGGGAGTTCGAATTGGAACTCTATATAAGTTGTAAGGTAGCACTATTGTTGATGGGTGCAATAGTTTTGTGGTTCCTGAAAGTGGAGCAGAAAATCCAGTGATCTCTGGAGAGAAGACAATGGTGTGGCATCAAAGGCTTGGACATATTGGAGAGAAGGGCCTTCGAATACTTCATGGTAAAGTTATGGTAGAAGGTATGAGTAATAGCTCTCTGGATTTTGATTTTTGTGAAAATTGTGTATGTGGGAAGCAGAATCGGGTGAGTTTCCCCTCTAGTGGTAAGAGGGAGAAACAAATATTAGATCTTGTGCATAGTGATGTGTTTGGACCTATGAAGGTTCCATCACTGGGTAAGTATGTATACTATGTATCATTTATAGATGAATTCTCAAAGAATACATGGATATATTTCCTTAAGAAGAAATCTAAAGTCTTTGATAGGTTTAAAGAATTTAAGGCTCTAGTGGAAAACCAAACAGAGAAGAAGATAAAAGTGCTAAGGACAGATAACGGTGGAGAGTTTTGTAGTAAGGAATTTGAAGAATTATGTAAGAAGTGTGGTATAACACGGCAAAAGACTACTCCATATACACCTCAGGAAAATGGAGTTGCAGAAAGAATGAACAAGACATTGATGGAAAGGGCAAGAAGCATGCTCAATGGTGCCAAGTGAGGACAAGAATTCTGGGTAGAGGCAGTGGAGACAACATGCTACCTGGTCAATAGATCACCTTCATCAACGTTGGAGGATAAGACTCCACAAGAGGTATGGACTGGTAAGAAACCCTCTCTTTCACATTTGAGGGTAATTGGATGTGATGCATATGCACATGTTCCAAAGGAGAAACGAACCAAGTTTAATAGTAAATCTAAAAAGAGCATCTTTATTGGGTATAAGGATGGTTTAAAGAGTTATAAGCTTTGGAACCCAGTAACAAGGAAGGTTGTGTATAGCTGAGATGTGGTGTTCAGAGAGGTCAAAGATGTTATTAAACATGAAGTCCAACCAAAGGAACCTGAGAAGATATAGTTTGAGCTAAAGGAGGAAGAATCAGACTCTACAGTAGAGGAGGAATCATAAGATAAAGAGCCACAAACTCCGGGTGTGAGAAGATCAGTTTGAGAAAGAAGGTAGCTAGAAAGGTATAGTCCATCTGCTTTCTATTCAAATTTTGCTTTATCTATTCCTAATGATGATACCAAAATTGTGAAGGAAGCAGTAGATTCAGAGGATGGAAAACTATGGAAAGAGGCTATGGTTGATGAAATGGCATCTTTGCACAAAAATGAGGCTTGAGATCTGGTGGAGTTGCCGGCTGGAAGGAAACTCGTTGGCAACAAATGGGTGTTCAAGAAGAAGACAAATGCAAAAGGAAAGGTGAAGAAATACAAAGCTTGGTTGGTAGCAAAAGGTCATTCCCAGGTGTTGGGAATTGATTTTGGTGATATTTTTTCTCCTATTGCAAAGGTAGCTTCTATTAGATTACTTTTATCTGTTGTTGTTGCTTTTGATTTTGAGGTAGAACAGATGGATGTGAAGACAACATTTCTTCACAGGGATCTAGAATAGGAGATCTACATGAAGCAATTTGAAGGCTTTGCAGTGAAGGGTAAGAAAGAACTGGTATGTAAGTTAAAGAAGTCTTTGTATGGGTTAAAACAGTCTCCAAGGATGTGGTATCAGAAATTTGATACATTTATATGGGGACTTAGCTTCACAAGAAGCAAAGAAAATCACTGTGTATATTTTAAATTAATTGGTGACCGTGTTATTTATCTAGTCTTGTATGTGGATGACATGTTGCTGGTTGGAAATGACAAAGAAATTATCCAGGATTTGAAGACCCAACTGTCCTCCAAATTCGACATGAAAGATCTTGGTGCTGCAAACTATATTCTAGGAATCGAAATTAAAAGAGATCGGGCAAAGAGGAAGCTCTGGTTAAAATAGAGGAAGTATGTCGAGAAAATACTCTAGAGGTTTAATATGCGGGATAGTAAACTGGTGAAGGTTCCTATTCCTGTATGTGTGAGGTTATCTGCTGATCAATGTCCCAAGACACAAGAAGGGGAAGAGGACATGTCCCATGTTCCATATGAAAGTGTACTCAGTAGCCTAATGTATGCAATGGTCTATACTAGACTAGACATTGCGCATGTAGTGGGAGTATTGAGTAGGTTTATGTCAAAACCAGGAAAGGAGCATTGGACAGCAGCGAAGCGAGTTTTCAGGTATTTGCGTGGCACTAGTGATTATGGTCTGTGCTACCAAGAAAGACCAGGATTGGACAGAGTGTTGGATATTCGTGGCTTTGTTGATGCAGACAGGGCTGGAGATCTGGATCAGAGAAGATCTACAAGTGGGTATGTGTTTAACCTATTTGGAGGTGCAGTCAGTTGGATGAGTAAGAAACAATCTGTAGTGGCACTATCAACTACAGAGGCAGAATACATGGCAGCCACTCATGCAAGCAAGGAAGTATTTTGGTTGCAGAGATTGTGTTCAAGTATGGGGTTAGTACAAGAAGCTATAAGGATAGACTGTGACGGCCAAAGCACAATTTTCTTAGCAAAGAACCCTGCATATCATTCAAAGACAAAGCACATTGATGTTCAGTATCACTTTATGAGGGATATGATGGAAGACAAAAAGGTGTTGTTGGTAAAGGTGGATACTTTGAAGAATATTGCAGATGCATTGACAAAATTTGTGAGCTCTGAGAAGTTCTCT